>JAECUM010007073.1:0-150317 GCA_016617855.1 Megalonaias nervosa | reverse complement strand
ATGATTGCAACTGGTTTCAACAACCAAACACGGTATGCATAAACATTCGTGTATTATGTCACGGCTTTTTGTTTTGTTGATTAGTCTGGTTCCCATAGTGTTGTATAGTAGTATTTCACGAAACTAGGAGTCTACGAAGCATGGAACCAGACTAACTGTTGATACACTACCAAACAAGATTCCTTTTTATCAAAAAACACGTAACATTTATTTCGTCAGACAATCGTCTATGTCGAAACTCAATTTTTGTATTTTTCAGTTAGTAAAATATTCACGTCGTGATTTCATTGCAAAAGTAATAGTGAAACTTCTTATCATGCTTGAGGATATCTCTACGTGCGAATTCAAGAATTCTCTGAAACTTGTTTTTCCCACAACGGTCCGTATCTGTGAACAAAGCTCATTATTTTACGAAGTACTCATTTCGCTTGGCTGCCTTGCTATCTTTAATCACATTTATGATTGAGTAGGTAATTTTTAAGGTAGTTTAATTAGATACGTACACAACAAAATGTATCACAGTGTTCGATTGATCAACTGAAATGAGTTACCTGACATACGACCGGTGCCGCTGGTTCTTAAGCATGTAGGATTTGTACGTCTTTTGACTTTTTTTCAATTCCACCTGCTTTATTTGAATCAGAAGATGTAATTATCGTGATAATAGAAAAGGAGGCCCTCTTTTTATTTAGTGCAACAATATAACAGATGCTTCCGCTAGTCCGATATCAAAACACGGTGGGCACTTAATTAGGTTCTCAGCGAAACGCTTGCGGACATAGCTGTTACAGTAGATTGACACATTTTACATTTAATTACAAGAGGACACATTGCATTTATGATGATTACACTTAAAAGGAACTAAAAGATAGAACAAGAACACAAATTTCAATTGATAAAAAAATTTATTTAGTTGGTATTTATTTATTAAAGTACTGCCTCCACTTGGCGTGACATTTTCATTGATCGAAATGTCCTTGAATATTGTTAATTGCGGTTTACTAAGAATGTCGTTTGAAAAGAAAATGTAACAAATTATATGACTTCTTATTAAAAGTCGTTATTTTATAATGTTGATCAAATTTCCAGGTCCTATCTACCATTTTCGACGATAAAACGAGCGGTATATCAAGTTTCCGTTACCAATTTCAATCGCAATTTTCTTCAAGTTCAACCAACAGGGATCAATTTTTTGGTAATTTCTGGTTTAAAAATTGGGATCCACGCCTGACCCCGCATTATAAGCGGGTTTGCGAGTTATCGAGGGAGTGGTGTATTAAGAAGAATACAAGTCATCATGGAATGCTAAGAAATATCTATGCCGAGTTTTACTTTTTGCATTCCTTTCTATATTATGATGTTCTAGCCAATATCTTAATACTGAGGTAGGTAGGTGATCTTTCAAGACAGGTTCAACTGTACTGAGGTAGGTAGATTTATGAAGGAGACATTGCTTTGGAAAGATTTTTGTAACTCTTTTCAAGAAATAATTTCCTATTAGTTCATGACAAACATGAACTTTAAAAAAAAAAAGCCAAGATATTTAAAAAAGTTGTTGTGCCCATCCATCTTCAGAAATATCTTATAGCTTGATTTGAACATCTCAAAGTCCATAGTATATATACCATTTGTTAGTTAGACAAAAGCCTGTACTTGATGTCAAGCAGTTAAGAAGTACACTGTGCTCCAATATATTGACCTAAGTTTTCTTTGCATGTATTATGTGACGGTAGCCTAAATTACTGAAATATTAAAGAAATAAAGTTACTTTCATTTCCACTTGTAGGAAGATGACATTATAACCATCCTTTCAGTTGTATAACAAATTGACTTTCTTTTAGGCTGTAAGGTAATTTCTTCGCAGGAACATTGTCTTCCGTTAACTCTACATACTGAAATGTAGCAACCATATTACGACGTTTGTCAGTAGGATTTAAGACACATACTGCCCAAGCTGGCTAATTTTAGGCATGATCTCATTATGGATTGCATCACATCTGTAACCTGTCCTACTGAGGTTACAAACAAGAGTACTATGAAAGATGATCACCTGCCAGCTGGATGTTTAAAAGTTATAGATAAAGTGCTAACAGGCAGCCTTGAGTACTGAGATTACTGACCAGTGGGTGTTCAAGGTATATGGTCTTGAACTACATTTCTGTGCAGAAACCATTATTTTCTTATTTGACTCACCTTGACCTTTACCACTGACCTTTAAAGCCTAAACTCTACAAGTTTTCTTTCTTACTCAAAGTGCAAGCCATGTACCAAGTTTAAGAACTTTATCTAGAACAAAAGTTATTGTGCAAAATCCTTTTTTTATTAGTCACAATGATCTTGACATTGATTCTTTTCCTCCCAAAATCAATAAGCCATTTCCTTACCTTAAAGTGTAAGCCCTTCACAATGTCTTCTCATAGTAAAACTGTTACGCAAAAAACACTTTTCTTCTTCCAATCTTAAGTACTCATCATCTAAAAACTTTTTACTCCAAAATCAATAGACTTCTTTTCAAACCAAAAAGTAGTTTATTCACAGATTTTGGCAAAGGTAAAATAGTCGAGAATTTAAGATTTGTGTGAACCATTTTTTGGTCACAGTAACCTTCATACTCATTGAACTTTTGGCTCCAAAATCAACACGCTTCATCCTAATGTACAAGCCTTGCACTAAGTGTAGCTCAGGTCTGTGATGTACAACTAATGTTATTACTCTGAAACCACTTTTCTTCTTTCAACTGCAGAGACGCTGACCACCGACCTTTTAACCCCAAAATCAACTGGCTTCTTTCTTACCAAAGTGCACACCATGCACAAGGTTTGGTCAAGATCCTATAGAGTAAAACTAAGGAAATGAAAATAGTAACAGATAAATGGATGCATGTACGAGTAGAACAAGTATTGGCAGGCATATAAAATGTTTAGAAGACCCATGAAGACCATGTCAGCTATGGGTATATATAGTGCATAATACTTGTCAGAATACTGATCCAAATGATGACTAGACCTTGATTTATTTACTTTCTATGCTATGATATATACATAACTTCTAATTATGATGGCAATACATTCATCAAAGTCAAGCTTGTTTTTTGATTAATCGATCCATGACTGATAATAAAATAATGAAAGCCTTTAATGTCGGTACTTCTCTTACCCAACTTCCGCCTATCAAACCATCAGTTGTCTGCTTCAGGCAGCATGTACATTTCCTAACAGATATTAATACAAAATGTCACTCATGTTAACATTCTACATTCTGTGAAAGTTGCACAGCTAACATCTTTTTCCAGTGAATTCCCCTTTTTCATTGGTGCTCCAAAAACCCAAGACGAGAAACTTCAATAGTTACATTTTTAGTAATGATAGCCATATTTAATGGCAAAAACAACATCATTTGTATAAACAGAAAAGCTGCAAAAGCTAAAAAACTTATTTAGTCCAATTCTCTTAAGAGGTATTTTGGAAGCTTAACATGTTTTAACAAGTTTTATCTAATTTTCGTGACAACAGCCATATTTGGCAGCATCATTTTCACAAGTTTACAAGTCCTTTATACCTACATGCTAGTCTGCAAAATTTGGTCAAATTCTGTGAAGTGGTCTGTGAGAAGAAGTTGTTTAAAAGGTTTTCCATTTTTAGTGCTTACCACAGGTAAGTCTTGAGACAGGATAAAAATAATTACTATTTTTTGTGTCCCAAGACTTATATGCATGTAAAAAAAACAGCATTTTCAGAATCCCAACATTTATATACACAAATGTCAAAAGAAAACTGGCAAGATTATAAGACATCACAATGCAGCGCTGTTCTCTTGTTCAATTAGGATGTCAATAAACTGTTATAAACTAATATAATATTTTTATGTCACTTATTTTGCACGGATGTATTTTCTGATTTCTCCAATATGAAATAAAATAAAGGTAAATAAAGACTTCATAATTCATGGGTAACTTAGACTTTACCGGAGACCTGCAGTTTAGAGTACAATACTTACAGCACATATTGTGCTTTGCATTACCCATATCCTTGTTTAGTGCAGTGGTGCCTATGATTTGAAACTGAGGATGCAAGTTAAAATTCAGCGCAAATTAAAATCTTTATTGTACATGTTGTGATGTCACGATGTAAACAAGGTCACTATACATGTGAGCAATTAACTATTTTCATTGTTTTAAAACCAGTACTACATTTTTATGAGTTAGGCATTTAAATTTACAAGTCAGAAAATGTAATTATTGTAACTTTTGTTTGTAGATAAATCACAAACTGACCATCAATTTGGACTTGTGTGTTGACCAGTCACATGACCGATATGTCATCTCGTGGGGTCCCATAGGGTATGAAAATTTCAATAATTCCATGTCTGAACTTTTATAGGTCATAAAAAAGTTATTTTTTAAAATACCATTTAAACTCACTTGTAAGAATACAACTGCAAACTGCACAGACCTAGATCTGCCATCACATAATGTGTTGGCAGATCTGGGTCTGTGCAGTTTGTTAGGAGTAATCAGTAAAACAAACAACACAGACCCTGATCCGCAAGTGCATTATATGACGGCAGATCAGGATTGTTGTTGTTTTCAGCTGACTTGACTTATAAGTAAATATATATGGTAATTAAGAGTATCCCTGATCCGCAAGTGCATTATATGATGGCAGATCAGAATCTTTGTTGTTTGCAGCTTGACTTGACTTACACGCTAGTATATAATTAAGGGTGTCCCAAGACTAATAGCGTGACAAAACTTGCCACCATGATGGTAATGGTGCCAAGTGGCTGCAACTGACTGCAAATCAGCATCATAAATTTAAAAGCTCTTAATAACAGAACATTTTCTGTTAAATTTAGCTGAATTCTGCCAAGTAGTTAATGAGATGAAGTCATTTAAAGTTTTTCTCATTTTAGTAATGACATCCATATTTGATAGCGGATTCACATTAGTTGCAGAAATCTGGACAGCCCTTTTGCTTTCTATAAATTTTTGTTGAATTCTGTTATGCAGTATTTGAGTAGAAGTTTAATTTTTTTCCGGCACGTGTATACAACCAAAAAATGTAAAAACAATTATGCGTGTGTTCAGGATAAGGTATTTATGTTTTACTTGCAATGGGTTTGTTGTTAGTTGTGAGCAGTTTGGTAGAGCAAATCCCTCGCCCAGGTGCCAAGTAGAGGGGCGGTGACGAGACAGACAAGTCTATTAACGTCAGATTCTGGAAAAATCAGGGTCAAGAACCCTACAACTGCACAGCAGTCAACTTCATGAATAGATATTAACAAGGTTCTGAAACGTATTTTAGCAGAACTAAAACCCATGAACAAAAATTACACTAAAATCAACTACAAAGTTAATGATCTTTCCCGTGATCCAAGATAGAAGAATAAGGAACTTTGGGAGCAGAACTTGAAATTGGATGGTTGGATAAAGCAAATGGAAACACAGATGGACAAAGCTGAGGCACCATCTGATTTTACTAACGATGACTATATCTGATAGTGGATTAGCATTGTTTGTATCAACGTGAAGGCCCCTATACCAAGAGGTTGTGAAACTTGATCAAATTTTTGTCCAGCAGTTAATGAAAAGACATTTGTTTCCATTTTCTTTAGTAAAAACAGCCATATTTGACAGCAGACTGGCATCATTTGAACAAATCTTAAGGAATTCCAGCTAAGAGGTCAAATTTTGATCAAATTCTATTTTGCAGTTTTGGAGAAGTGGTTTGACAGTTTTTCTATTGTCAGCATCAGTGGCCAGACTGGATATTGGATCAGCATCCATTAAATAACTCTGTAAGGCCTTGATGCCTGAATGCTCCCAATAAAATAATAATAATAATAATGCTTTATTTATAGAGGGTGACTCATTAGTCAAAGACTATTCTCCCTTGAGGCCCTCTTAAGGAGAGTATAACAATGCACATTATACGAAGATAGCAATAATTACTGTTTATTTTACCATGTTTAGTATTAAAATACTAAATTCCATTATCTATTAGAAACACATACATGCCGCTCATCATATCTCTTCTTAAATACTCTAATATTTTCAACAGATTTTATATGTAGTGGAAGCTTGTTTCACAGAACTGTGGCCATTATGTAAAGAAGGCTCCTAAACGACTAAACATCACCAAGCTGAAACACACCAGTACCAAACAGTCTCTCATGGATGCCCTGGAAGAACGTCTGAAATTCACCCCTCTGGACAATCAGAATGTGGAGACCGACTGGGCGACATTCAGAGAGCTGGTCTACAGCACAGTTTCCGATCCAAGGACCCTCAACCAGAAAGTACCAAGACTGGTTTAATGAGAACTGCGACAAGATCAAGCAGTTGCTGGATGAGAAACACCACCTCCATCAAACCTACCTCAACAACCCCAAGTCCACCTCCAGGAAAGATGCGTACAACAATGTATGCAGAACTGTACAGCAGAAACTCCGTCAGATGTGAGACACATGGCTGAGCAACAAAGGTGATGAGATCCAGTGCTACGTAGACAGGCATGACATGAAGAACTTCTACAATGCTCTGAAAGAAGTGTATGGACCTACATCCTCTGGATCATCCCCCCTTCTCAGCGCTGACGGGAACACACTAATTACTGACAAAGAGAAGATTCTTGAACGTTGGGCTGAACACTTTGACAGCATCCTGAATCGCCCTTCAGCCATCAGCGATGAAGCCATCAGTCGTCTCCCCCAATTACCCATCAACAAAGCACTGGATGACCCTCCAAACTTGCTCGAGACACAGAAAGCGATACGTCTGCTCTCCAGTGGCAAAGCCCCTGGTTTAGACTCCATCCCAGCTGAAGTCTACAAGGAAGGGGGCACAGCCCTGATAGAAAGGCTCCACCAACTGTTTTTACTGATGTGGCAGCAAGAGACGATCCCCCCGGAATTCAAAGATGCTTCCATTTATCCACCTGTATAAGCGCAAAGGGAACCGCCAAGGCCTGCGACAACCACCGGGGTATATCCTTGCTCTCAATCGCAGGAATGATACTCGCCAGAATCCTACTGAACTGCCTCACTACACACCTTGACCAGGGACTCCTGCCAGAAAGCCAGTGTGGATTCCGGAAAGAACGTGGGACCACTGACATAGTGTTTGCTGCGAGGCAGCTACAAGAGAAATGTCAAGAGCAAAACGCCAACCTTTTCTCCATCTACATCGACCTGACAAATGCCTTTGATACTGTCAGCAGAGAAGGATTGTGGAAGGTAATGGCCAAGTACGGATGCCCGAGAAAATTTATATCCATGGTGCAGCATTTCCACGATGACATGCAGGCACGAGTCCAGGACAATGGAAAGACATCTGAGCCATTCCCAGTAACCAATGGCATCAAGCAGGGTTGTGTTCTGGCACCGACACTGTTCAGTCTGTTGTTCTCCACCATACTGACTGATGCTTTTACAGACAGAGATGTTGGAGTCGGCATCAGGTACTGTACAGATGGTAATCTGTTCAACCCCAGGAGACTTTAAGTGAAAACCAAGGTTATGACAGACACCACCAGGGAATTCTTATTTGCTGATGACTGCGCCCTCAATGCTGGTTCAGAAGCCGACTTGCAACGCAGCACTGACAAGTTCTCCAGCGCCTGCACAAATTTCGGTCTCACCATCAATACCAAGAAGACTGAAGTCCTGCATCAGCCGGCCCCTGGAAAGCCCTATGTTGAGCCCAACATCACTGTCAATGGCCAAAAACTCAACGTAGTGAACTGCTTCACCTACCTTGGCAGCACACTGTCATAGAGCATCACTACTGATGACTAGGTGAACCTCCATATTGCCAGAGCCAGTGCAACTTTCGGCAGACTGTATGCCAACATCTGGAATAGAAGAGGCATCAGCATCCAGACCAAACTAAAGGTCTACAGGGCAGTTGTGCTCCCCACACTACGCATGTGAAATGTGGATGGTGTACCAATGCCACGCCAGAAAGCTGAACCACTTTCACACCACATGTCTCAGGAAAATCCAGAACATCAAGTGGCAGGACAAGGTTCCAGACACTGAGGTACTCGCCCAAGCAGGTCTCCCCAGCTTCAACACCATCTTGATGCAGTCCCAGCTATGCTGGGCGGGACATGTTGTACGCTTGCCAGACCACCGGCTGCCTAAGAGACTCTTTTATGGTGAGCTTCAGCAAGGACAATGATCCCACGGAGGTCAGAAGAAACGCTTCAAAGCCAATCTGAAAGCTGCCTTGAAAGTGTTCAACATAAACCCTGATTCTTGGGAGCAAACAGCAAGCGATCGAGTCTCTTAGTGTTCCTCCGTACTCAAAGGCTCCAAGTTGTGTGAATCTAGCAGGACAGCAGCTGCAGAGCTGAAGAGGCAAGCCAGAAAAGCCCATTCCACCAACCCTCCTGGAGATGCCCCACTCACCCCTTGTCCCTTGTGCAAACAAACCTTCCATGCAAGAATTGGCCTCATCAGCCACCTGCGCATGCACAGAACAGAACCAGCCCCTCCAACCCTTGGATGACTAGAGTGGTCCTCGTCGACTTGACGGACGAACAACACCAGAGTATTGGAAACTCTTTTTAAATTGCTCTGTTCTTGGTTGTGGTGCTAGGTTTCCATGTGATATAGATCTTAACTGGTATTGTGCTGAAAAAGGCCAGAATAAGTCCTGATGCAGTTCCATGTAGACATTTATATAAAAGAACTGCCTTGTGAAAATCTATCCTGTCATATATTGTGAACCATTTGAGTTCTGTAAAGAATGCTTTTGAGGGATGATCAATAGATGCATCTAAAATTAAGCATGCTGCCCGTTCCCCATACATTTGAACAATAATCCATTGTTGGAAGAATATATTACTTGTAGTATAGATTGCGAGTTTCCATAGGTAAATATTTCTTGATTCTGCTGAGGAGGGCAATTTTGGATGACAGTGTTTTACAAAGTTTATCAATATGGTAATTCCATAATAAATTATTATCTATGGACACACATACAAGCTTTTCATGTTTGACATTTTCTAACGGATGATTATTTATTGCAAGAGATAGTTCTAGGTTCCCTGACTTGTGTAGCTTTTGTGATGTCCCCAAAATCATACATTCTGTTTTATCTTCATTAATTACCATCCTATTTTGTTGTGCCCTGTTTGGATTCTAATAAGGTCTGAGTTTAATCTCATTTTCATATGCAAATTTTGGGAAAGTGTATATTTTGTTTTATTAGAAGAACTTAGTTGTGCATTGTGAATGGAAAAGCATAATCAACAACCATACTTTTAGCTTACTAGGCCTAAAATGCAACATGTATACTATTTAGCATTTTAGAAGAACCCGAAAGTATCAGTTCCACAATTTTGATGGCAGTTAAAATGACATCAGGCATTCAAACCAGTACATGTGGATGCCTCTACCTCAGGACTCAGTATTGTCAATACGATCACTCCTGGTGAACAGAACCATTGTCGTCCAGTGGTTAGCATTCTGGGCCTGTAATTGAAAGGGTGTGGGTTCAAATCCTATACCATCTGATAAAACCAGGTTGGATACAATGAGGTGTCTTTGGCACTTTAGTGCAACTGCCACTGAACTAAATAATCTGCTTGTGCTGCTGTGCTCTAAAACACAAAACCAAGCCGCAACCTTTCAGCCAATTTTCTTACATTTTTTTTGTTTTTGGATTTAAACATTGGGTTCATTCCCTAAAAACACATCCCCTAAAATATTGTGGTTCATATGTTGTGCCATGCATATTTCAATTTTTATTTTAAAAAAAAATTGTTTTGTACAAAAAAAACAAGCCTTATTAAAAACATAACGTTGTTCAATTCATGACAATGATACAAATATACTACTTAAAACATCAAGTATTATTCCATGAGGGATTTGTTTTTCATAGCAAAATATGTCTCCCCCCTCAACCCCCACTTCCACCCCAACAATGTTATTCTGTGACACTGATACTTGATACATGAAAAGGAAAAATCTAGAACAGTGAATGAATAAAATCTTAACAGGAGTGTCATATTGAAAGTCCTTCATATTTTTTAAAGTCTTGATGTTAATCTTTCTCTTATTAGATTCAGGCAGCTCATTCAATTCAAGCTGCATACAGAAAACATCAGCTTTGAAAATATTAGGACGAGTTGTTTGACATTTGTTCAAAAGAAATGCCTCTAGGTGGCTAAGACACTGGAGGGAAAAACAGATCTGTAAAAACAATGCAGGACCAAAACTGACTACATCCCAATAGTTTTGTTTAAAAAATGATGAAAAATTTGCCATAATGGCCTAAAAATTGTATCAAGTCAGCTACATGGTCCTTCATAAATATGCATGTCAAATTTTATTTGTCTGCCTTAGTCCATGAAGCTCAATAATGTGCCTGAAAATGGAATAACTGCCATAAAGGCCTGAAAATCTAATCATATGACTACACATATATCTAACAAACTTTATGTGTCTACCTAAAGTGTATTTTGCTTATTTTTTTTCCTTGGTTTCATCATAAATTTTAAAATATAACTGTCTGTATCATGCCAAGGAAATAGGAGCTAAGTGCCTTCCCAAGGACACACTGATGCAGGCTCGCCTGGGCAGTTATTGAACTCATGATCCTTACATTACAAGCTCAATGCTTTACCAACTGAGAATGACCAGAGTTCCCTAATTGTGCTAACAAACAATTTGTAAAGAAAATAAATAAAAAAAGTTAAAAAGTGTACAATAAAATTTTTTTATGTTTTTGTAAGGACCTGAAAATCAATTCAGCTTATCTAAATATAAATGACACCACAAAATTTCATTACTACCTCAAGCAATGTTTCATTAATCTCAAGTTTTTGTAAAAGTATGTCCAAAGCAAAAAACCTGAAAAACTCCATAAAAATGTAAACAAATATGCAATAAAATGGCTTAAAATTGAACCATGTCACATAATATATAGATATAAAAAAATTATTTGTCTACCTTAAATTTTATTTGTCTGCCTCAGTAATGTTTTACTTAAACATGCTTACAGGTATCTAAATATCAGATTTGGTCTGCATTAGCTCAATAGTTCCTTAGTTCTTGATGCTAACAGTACAAAACAAATATGTCCCTGTCACTTCTCCTGGCCCTAGGGGATGTGGAGGAAGATGAGAGAGACATAATTCCAAGGTTCACACAGCCCCGAAGAGTTGTTTTTCAAAGATTTTTCAATGAGTATTTTTTTAAAAATGGAAACTGAAGTTTCTCCATATGTTACCTTGTTTATCACTGCATAAATAGGTAGAAAAAGCGATAAAAACAAACAAAAAGCATGTAACTAATTAGCTAATTAGTATGTCACTACAGGAAAGGGATGTAACTGTATCTGGTAACTACCCATATCAGGTGTAAATTGATTCACCCAATATTTTATCTGATTTTATTTACTGACTTGTAAATTTATTATTTTTTGGAAAATAAGCAAAGAAAAAAAATTCTATATTTAGTTTTAAATTTTCATGTTCACTCAGAAAAACTCAAAGAGTTTAGGGAAACATGAAGGAGGTTTTTTTTTCTTTAACAAAACCAAGAATCTATGAAGAATAAAATCAACTTTTTTCAAACTTAAGGAGTTTGGAATGTAACCTCTCAAATTTAAGGAGTTTTCAAATTAGCTCCTCAAATTCAATGAGCTTTCAACATTAAAAGGCCATGAATTCTTTTTAAAAATTATTAGTTATGTTACAAATTGTTATGTTACAAATTTTAAGTTGAAAATCACAAGTATAAAAATACTGCACATTGGAAAGATCTCACCAAAATGACATGGGAAAGGATTATTTGGAAACATATTGTATAAAATGGATTTGCTTGCAGCCATGTAATATATGTCTTGCTGCATGCACTTTTCTCATTTTGTGGAAGGGAATTAAACCCTGATTAATTTATCTTCCGCTCCTCAATAATTAACTCTTTTCATTGAGTTCTATGTCCAGAAGGCATACCATTTCATCCCAATTCCATGTCATCAACATTAAACAATATTGGTCACAATGTTAGCTGTTAATTACCTGCAGTTTTATACTGTGTAACATATTTCTGGTTAATAAATCAACATCCCATTATAAACAGTGCAGATCAAAACCTTCTTGCCCAGAGATTAAGTTATCTAGAGTTTATTCTTTGGCTAAATCTACCTTAGGAGTAGGCAAGTTACTACACTTCCAACCTGACATCTTTATGTGCATAATAACCAGTACATTTAACAGCAACAGTTTATGTTCTGCAACAAGACCAAAATATAGCATGTGGCAGACAACTGAAAGGATTTTCCCAATACTAAGGCAAGGACAATGAAATCAAACCTTGAAGAAGCAAGATTTATGGTATTAGATACATGTCTCGTCTATGACAAAATTCATATTTTATAGTCCCTAATCTGGCTGGATCACTCTATCCTTCCTGCATCAGTAAAGTGGACTGTATTATTTTATCATCACATAAATGGTCTTCAGTAGGGGAGTGTATCGCCACTTCTGTCATGATAGAAGACATACTGTGACACAAATGGCATGATAAGAGACATGTCGTTATACATATCCTTTTGTTTACTGTTTAACAACAATACATCTTTAAGATCAATTTCATCGTGAAAGTACGATTATTTTTCTCTTTAATTTTTAAGAAACTAAAATGGTAGTCGTTTTATCTTACATATTTAGGAAGTCTTCAACTTGAGCAAATTTTCTTCAGCAGGTTTTGAAAAGAAGTCATTTAAATGTTTTTCTACCGTACTGACCTGAAAGCCATATTTGATGGTGAACTATCATCTGTACATATGTGAAAGTTCTTTATGCTACAGTGCTTGTTCAAGAAATTCATTGAAATATTTCAGATGTATTTTGAGAAGGATTTTAAAATCACATTTATGTTGATGGACAATGGAAAACACATGCGTAACACACATACAAAATAGATGTAAGACAAAAGATAATTTGATATTTATCCTCCAAAATATTTGTATATGCAGCTGTATTATTATTTATTCTATTATTAATAATCATTTATGACTTCTAACTTTACTGTTGTCATGAACACATATCTTCTACATATAATGCACACTGACTGTACCAATTTTGCTTACAAAGTTACACATTGCTACATAGCTATGTTCCTAAAATGGAAAAAGATTGGCCACTCCTAATAATGATGCATTAGATGGCATGCAGGGATGGCAGTCACGGAACCAAAAGCATTGCAACAGAAATTACTGCCATTCCATGGCTGTGGAAAAAAGCATGTACAGTAAAAACTGTCATGAGCGACCTCTGCTATGAGCGACCACCTGTCACTTCTGACCACAATTGTAATGCATGGATCAATTTTATTATATAAATGCTCTGTTATGAGCGACCACCTGCTGAACGCGACCAACGACTGTGATGTCTTGGCAAAATATGCATTTCGACACTGCTATGAATGACCGCATCGCAAAAACGAGGATCAACTCCACCGACCTTTATTTAATCCTTGTAAGAACGATTGCTCATGCCTTTCTAAATAAAAACAAAAAATTTTTAAAAAATAGGCTGGCTACCGGTGTGTGCTTGGTATGCTCCCTGCGTTGTTCTCCGTTATTCGTATAGGGGTGAGCAACGCTGGCAGCATACAAAGCAGGGAACCAGGCTAATTATTCCCGTACTTAGCCTGCTTCCCGGCCTTAATTGCAGGACCCGACATCCATGTGAAGGACCGTATCGTGAGAACAGACAGACACCACTGGCCTATATGCAATCAATTGTTACAATGAATGCTTGATTAGTAATGATTGTTCTGATCAAAAACAAGTATAAAAAGAATATAAAAAAAGGATTGTTGCTACCGGTGATGGATGCTACAGTCCGTAAACCAACCTAATGTACGTCACGAATTGCCGTTATGGTCCCAAAGTTGACGTAGTTGTCACGTATATTGTTTGTCTTTAGAGTTAATCCGTATTGCTGGGGGTGAATAAAGTCATTGTCTATTAAACCAGCAAGAGAGAATCGTTTGTGGAATTTGATTGATAGTGTTCAAGACTTGTGATGTTTGTTGTTTTTCCTCCCGATGTTAAGTGATTACAGCCCAATCACAAAGCTGTCCTCTATTCAAGTTGGTGCGACCAGGTTACACATTTAGCTTATAGAGTTAATCCTTGTATGTCATCTTTGAATGAAGCCATTGACTTTTGTCTCTGAGTAAATGGTTCTGTTTCTGGATGAGATAATTGTTTCTTTCTATTTCATTAATTGTTAGATATGCAATGCACGTGTACAGATTTTTCATATTTTCCCAAAACCCAGTCAAAACCATCTTTACGTTCGATATTACAACTGAGCACAAAATATTTTAACACCTAGAACCTTAATGACAATGAAGGAACCTCCAACTAAAAAGAGACAAATTTTAAGGTTGGAGAAAATAATTATTGTAACTGAAAGAAGTGAAAAAGAGCAGACCACTCGCAAAAAAAGCGGTTTAAACATCGGTAAAACAAATTTAGGTTGTTATAAAGAAAAAGAAGTAATTCAGAAACGATTTCATATGCTAAAATATGTGATCTTGAAATGTAAATGTGATTTCATGTTTAATGACAGAAGGATATCTTTATTGCTATATAATTTTGTTTTTAGATGAATGCATACAATATTTTAGGAAGAAATATTAATAAAGAATAGAATATATGTACAGTGATTGTGGTTATTTTTTTTTTAAATTGTTCTGAAACTGGACCTTGGAAACTGGTCTTTTTGTACAAGCCTGCTATGAGAGACCACCTGTCTTGAGAGACCGCTTTTCGTTGGCAGAAGGGGCGGTCTCTCATGACAGGTTTTACTGTACTATCCCCTGTTATAAAGAAAAAACATGTCCAGGCTTACAATAAATAAGGAGCTATACATGTGTCAAGCCAATACTGATAGTGCTACCAATAAGAAATAAATAAAGGACTTGGATTTAAGTCAGAAAGGGCTCAAAACTAATAACATTTGGGATTACAAAAGTGAAAATGTCTTTTTTAATACTAAAGCTTGCACACATTTTTTAAATGGGAAATTATGCCTTGGAATAATGAGACAAGACTGTAGTTCTTATTATAAACAGATTCCAGTTCACTGTGCAATACAATTTCCATTTATATAACACTTATACAAGAATACTGCAAATACTGATGGCTGCCAAACGAATTTTTAAAATTGTTCTCCTTCCCTTAATAATAAGTGTGGTGCCATCTACCCAAAAATGTGAATGTCTGATAAAACTGACACAATAGTCACCATTTATGCATAATACTGCATGCTTCTTATAGTAATTGTTTGTGTTAAGCTGAATGACTTGGCAATAGTAGTTTACATTTCCTCCCTCCCCCATATTAATATTGTCTTCCAAGATTCACATCCTGTTGTGCACTTAAGATTCCAGGCTCACCTCAGTTCTGGATGACAGTCAGGCAATCAACAATACAATTAATCAGTTACCTTATTTATCCATGTAATATATCCATGTAATAAATAATAAACACCAAAGTACTTAATACCTGGGCTCAGATCTGCTGTCATGTACAGCCTGGATCCAACTTTGCTGCCATTTGCAATATTATAGACCCTGGTCTGCTGTCATGTACAGCCTGGATCCAGGTTTGCTGATATACCGAACCTGGACCCATGTTGTCTGTCATGGGCAAAGCCTAAGTCTGCCGTCATTTATAGTACAAAGCCAGGTCTGCACTAGAATATCTGGGTCTATGCTTTTCACAAGTACAATGTAAAACTCACAGATCCTGATCTGCAGGTGTATTACCAGTACTGGTAGAATGTAAATCACAGACCCTGATCTGCAGGTGTATTACAAGTAGAATGTAAAAATCACAGACCCTGATCTGCAGGTGTATTACAAGTTGAATGTAACAATCACAGACCCTGACCTGCAGGTGTATTACAAGTAGAATGTAAATCACAGACCCTGATCTGCAGGTGTATTACAAGTAGAATGTAAATCACAGACCCTGATCTGCAGGTGTATTACAAGTAGAACGTAAATCACAGACCCTGATCTGCAGGTGTATTACAAGTAGAATGTAAATCACAGACCCTGATCTGCAGGTGTATTACAAGTAGAATGTAAATCACTGACCCTGATCTGCAGGTGTATTACAAGTAGAACGTAAATCACAGACCCTGATCTGCAGGTGTATTACAAGTAGAATGTAAAAATCACAGACCCTGATCTGCAGGTGTATAACAAGCTGACAGTCGGATGAAAATTGAGATCAGACTGTAATAAGAACATCTGACAGGTACCAATGAAGGTTCATATTCTGGTTACCTTGTGAATACATGATCCACTAATCGTTAGTAACCCATCCCCCCAAAAAACGTCTGAGGGTAAGATATAATTTTTAACTATGTTCTGAATGAAATTCTTCACTTCCATAAATGTGAAAGCTGCATTTTGGTGGATCAACTGAACATGACCTTGTATCAGTTTCCATTTTTTCACCATTATATTAGAGATCTTGATTTTAATCTGATTTAATAAGTGTTAAGTGAATTACTGGTAGTAACAGGAAATCTGCATCTGCACTGTATTTAGTTTTGGTAAGCATCATAATTGAGTAGAAGGGTAACTACTTCTTGCCTTGTTACACCAGGGGGCGCAGTGGCTCAGTGGTTAGGATGCCAGACATTTGACCTGAAGGGTGTAGGCTCGAATCCTAACATCAGATCCACCTGGACTGACTTTTGTGGTGTAGTGTGTCCATGAACAAGGCATTTACTCTAACTGCCGCAATACAAGCTTCTGGAGTTACTGTACATTAAAATACCAACCAAATAAAAAATAATAACCAATAACACATCCACTTGAAGGTGCCTGATTAAAGCTTGTTGTTGTTGTTGTTGTTGTAGGGTTTAACGCCATTTTTCAGCACACGATAGGCTATACATGGCGGCCAGTATTAATGGTGGAGGAAGGACCCGGGATAACCCTGGAAAGAACCACCAACCCACGAGAAGCTACTGGCAAGCTTTCTCACATACCCACACTGGCTGAATCCGAGACTCGAACCCATGCAGACAGAGGTGAGATGGCAGTGATCCGTAACGAAGAGTGCTTTAGACCACTCAGCCACTCGGGGCCCCCTGATTAAAGCTTGCAAGAACTATTTTGATAATAAAATTTGATGACAAATATAAACCTGTATTTCTCAGTGATAACACATCAACCAATATTTTCACGATTCTAAAACTACCATGAAAAATGGAGTAAAACAAACCCCACAAAAATTCTCACATGACTTTGCAAGTTATATACCAGTTTTAAATTAATTGAACCTGATTAAGTGGTTTGATTGTTAATGTTGCATCAATCATACATGCATATAAAAGTCATGAATAAATTTCAGGATAAAAGAAGATCTTAACTACTGAATTCAAATATGGTCAGAAAGTAACGAAAATAATTATGAGGAAAAAAAACTTACATTATTGACTGTGTAATTAATTAATATCCATCCATTAATTAAGAGAACTCTATATGCCAATGTTGACCTTTGTAACACCTGTATGTAGCCTGAATACTTAAGTGTACAAGAGTAACAAAAAGCTATTTTAAGTACATTTTAGGATATAAACAAATCTTACCTTTTTCTAAAATATTCGTAGTAGGTATCCATCTTACGATTAATTTAACTCGGCAATTTGTATGGGTTAAGTAGAAATCAAAGCCGAAGTACTGAAGTTTGCACTCTTGATTCAATGATTACTTAACAGTCTTCAGACAGATTCTCTTATGTAGAGACAATGTCGATCAATGGTACATTAGTTTGGAGTAGTTTGTTTTCAATGCTGAGGTTGGTGCTAATTCCAGGATTTAACACTTTTTCATAATGTCATCACCTCTGAAAGTAATCTGATTGGTCAACACGAATTTATTGCACGAACATCATTTTCCACTCCTAATAATGATGTCATTAAATTCACAGAATTTTTTATTAGGTTGATTTGATCCAATCACTGAAAATTACTAAACATCCATGTCAAAATGATTGATGAATTGTCTGATTTCATTTAATAGGCAATTCTTATAATGGAGTCAATCAGCTATACATATCAGAAACTATTCCCAAAATGAAATAAGTCATCATTATAATTTCAAATACCTCAAGGTGTTGCGTTTTACACCAGCTGTGAATATATCTGAATCATTTACTGTGAAACTGAATGCACAAAAACATTCAATATGTTTTAGCGAGAAGTAGCCGAGGAATATCTGGGGCGTAGGAGTAAGAGTTTCAAGGATTTGGTGATTATTATGCGTATTTCCTGAGATGACTGATTTATAAATAAACATTCCTGAGAGCCTGAGCAAATTAAACACTCATGAAATGGGGGTCTAGCTAGCTTTGTATGCAAACAGAAGAAAAAAAATGTGATATCTCAACAGATTATTGATACATCCGTACAGTGGTTTTCACTTTATGTAACAAAATGAGGAGTGTATTGACCAGAATCAATACTCACTTATAAGTCAGAGGCTCTAATAGCAAACAATACAGGTCCTGATCTGTAGTCACATAATGCACTGGCAGGTCAGGATCTATGTTGCTTGTTGCAATGGTTAGTCCTAACAAACTGTTTTGACCCAGATCTGTCAATGCATTATGTGATGGCAAATCTGGGTTTGTTGAGTTTGAAACTGGATCTGACAAATGCTAACATATATGCTAGTTGCTTATAGGAGAAATCAACAAGAAGTCATGTACCGGTAATATCAAACTTGGGCATTTATATCATACTGTATTGAGAAGAGAAAAGCAAGTTCTAAATTTGGGAAGTTGTGGACTCAAATCAGTTACTAATTGTACCAATGTATCTCCTTTCTCATTTTTAAATAAATAGAAATTGTTATTTCAAAGAATCTCATTTTTTTTCCAGAACATGGACAGTGTGTGTGATTTGGATTTTTAATGTAGCTTTTAAAATTTTTTCAGTCATATCGCTATGATGTCTGCAGTGTGGCAGTTTATTGTGATGTCTAACACTGGGACATCATGCCGCAGGCATGTAGCATTATGTCCCACCCAGACACATTATCCTGACACCAGGCCGACCAGTCCTAACACTAACCTCTTAATGCCAAGTGCCTAGCGAGGCAGCTGTTAGTACCATTTTTATAAGTCTATGACTCGGCCGGGGTTCAAACTTGCAACCTCCTGCATCCGAGACAGACGCTCTAACCACTAGGCCTCGGGAGTGGTCCAGAATGTGGATAGCATATTCCTTGTTTGATGTAACACTGGCTTGGACAATGTCAATTCTTAGTTGACACTGCTGATGCCAAATATGTGACAATGACATCCCATTTTTTTTCTGAAATGAGATGTTTTTTGTTATCAACAGTTCATCAGCTTTACTGTGCATGTGAAACTGCAATTGGTCTCAATGATACAGATGCTTATGGTCAAGAAAGAAGTGGTAACCTAAATGACTATGACTAGTATTATAAGCTAGCTTCAGAGTGAAGATGTCAATGAAGAATAGAATGTTTGATTTTGTTAAAAAGAGAAAAAAAATACGATATACTGGTATCAAATAAAATACATTTGTGATACAGAGTTGAAACTGAACTTGGTAAGAAGAAATGACAATAGACTTATGTTTGTCTTTGCACTCTGTACAATATGCATTTCAAAATAAACCTCAGCAGACAGGATGATGTGTTCACTTCTAAATCTGGCTGGAGAGTACTACTCAGCAAACATTACATCTGAACATTTACAAGCTGCAAAGGCGACTAAATGGAATTATGTTCAGGAACATATATGCCCAGACTACAAGACTTTTGCAAATGTGAAAATTATTGTGTTATAATTATGACATACGTTAATTTCTGAATAAAATTAAAAGCGTGTGCACTTAGAAACTGAACACACAAACAGCAATGAATGTGCATGTTTCTGAAATTCACATACCCTTAGGCATGGCTACTTTGCTCTGGCCAACTTGTGTGTGTCATAGTTCTAATCTGGCAACCCTTAATAATTTTCTCTGGAACTTAACATGACTGCAGAATACACTGATTGCATCTATTAGTGCTCCTCAGAATAAATTGCAAATTCACTTATAATTGCAGAGACAGCTCATGGATCACATTTTTCTGGGAATCACAAATTTCAATAAGAAATCATTTTTTTGTAAGATTTTCTTCATGCAAAATGTTTTCTTAGTGAATAACACAATATATAACAAAATAGTGATCAATAAAAGTGCTGGTAAATGTCTAATGATGTCTATGTAAACACCAATTAAAATATCTTGCTGAGTGAAATTTGCCTTTTTTTAATTTTATCTTTCAACTGGGTTTGAAAATAATTATAAATAAATGTGATATACCCTCATTTATTCCAATCTGAAATGAGTCAGATGACTCTCATGGCAATGGCTGTGAGCACTTTCCATGAGAACCAATTTAAGGGAATATTCTAAAGCTAAAATGGTTTTATTTTGACAACGGATGAGACGATAAAGGTACTTCAGCATCATGACACAACCTAATTAACAAATTATTTGACTCCAGCCAACAATCTAATTAAAATCAGATCTCCACTGCCCTATGTGAAGATCTGACAGCTACTGCTTAAGGGTCATGTTCTGGTGGCCTATTTTATTACCATAATTCTTATATCTTTGCATTTGGGAGACTGAGTAGTATGGATGTAGATCAAGTGACAAATGATTTGATTAACCTTCAAATTTCTGAAAGCTGCTTTTCTGATAGAAATTCAAAGGTCACCAGAACATGACCCCTAAGCAGTTGCTGTCAGATCTTCATGTAGGACAGAGCAGATCTGATTTTAATTAGATTACTCCAGCCAAATACAGTACAAGATAGGAGCTAATATCATTGTTACAAAGCACCCAAGTTTATATCAGCCTTATTTCTTGCAAAAATCACATGCACAGTTGACAATTCCTAAAAGTGTGCTTGTTGCTAATAAGTAGAAATTGTTCAAATTTCACCGTGATACATTCAAAAGCAACTTGCAAGTTCTAATAAAATGTACATAATTTTGATCTTTCAATTATTTTTTCTTACTTTCCAGATGTAGAATTAAAGGGCAATGAAACTACGATATGTTTGTTTGTATTCATTAGTACAAAAGACATAGTCCCTGCCATATGCTGACTGTATTTATTTGTACAAATGAGACAGCCACTGCCATGTCAACTGTATTTATTAGAACAAATGGAATAGCCACTGCCATATGCTGACTGTATTCATTAGTACAAATGACATAGTCCCTGTCATATGCTGACTGTATTTATTAGTACAAATGACACAGTCACTGTCCTATGTTGACTATATTCATTAATACAAATGACATACCGTCCCTGCCGTATGCTGACAGTATTTATTAGCACAAATGGCATTGCCACTGCCATGTGTCAAATGTATTTATTAGAACAAATGAAATAGTCACTGCCATATGCTGACTGTATTCACTAGTACAAATGACACAGTCCCTACCAGATGCTGACTGTATTTATTAGTACAAATGACATTGCCACTGCCATAATGTCGACTGTATTTATAAGTACAAATGACCATATGTCGACTGTATTTATAAGTACAAATGACATAGACAATGCCATGTGTTGACTGTATTTATTAGTACAAATTACATAACCACTGCCATATGTTGACTGTATTTATTAGTACAAATGACAGTCAATGCAATGTGTTGACTATTAATTAGTACAATGAAACAGTCCCTGCCATATGCTGACTTAAAGTATTTATTAGTACAAATGACATAGTCACTGCCATTATATGCTGACTGTATTTATTAGTACAAATGACACAGTCACTGCCATTATATGCCGACTATTTATTAGCACAAATGACATAGCCACTGCCATATGCTGACTGTATTTATTAGTACAAATGACAGTCACTGCCATGTTGACTGTATTCATTAGTACAAATGACACAGTCAATGCCATGTGTTGACTGTATTTATGAGTACAAATGACACAGTCACTGCCATGTGTTGACAGTATTTATTAGTACAAATGACATAACCACTGCTATCATGCTGACTGTATTTATCAGTACAAATGACATTCACTGCCATTATATGCTGACTGTATTTATTAGTACAAATGACAGTCACTGCCATCTGTTTTCTGTATTTATGAGTACAAATACCTTATAAATCCCTGCCATATGCTGACTGTACTTGTTAGTACAAATGAGAGTAAATGCCATGTGCTGACTGTATTTATTAGTACAAATGACATGGTCCCATGAGCCACATGCTGACTGTATTTAACAGTACAAATGACATAGTCCCTGCCATATGTTGACTGTATTCATTAGTACAATTGACAAACTCATTGCCATGTGTGATCAACAATAAGTGGTGATATTCAAAATCACTGTCTTTGGGAATTAACTAATTCAACCATATTAATTTGTTTGACTCCAACACATTTAACCTATTTGTGGCTTACAATGGATACTTAGAGGGAGGCAACTCAAACATTACTAAGACATGAATTTGAGAGTACTATATGTCAACATAATTAAACTCAAAGCCTGTCATCAGTCTATACTTCCTGAACATCCATTAATATTAGATTCCGTGAAATGAATATTTGTATAGGAAAAAGGAGATTACATTTCTCATGTATCAACAAATGTTGCTAGCTCTGCCTCTACCTCCCCAATTTGAATATTAACCAAAGTTATTTCCCTTGTTATCTAATGCACCCTCCCTTATTTGGCACTTGATTGTGCATAAGATATTAGGGAAGAGGTGTACTGCAACATTGAAAGATGACACACAGTAGCAGCCATGGCACTCAAGAACTACAATATATTAATACTGACTCCTGATACACACAAAAATACTTTTACCTTAAATTTCTGCAGGTTCTGAAAAGTGGAAATGACAATACTAACAACAAAATCTCATCTCTTTCAATTTAACTATTAAATATCCAAAACAAAAATTAAAATGAGTCTTTTCAAGACTGGCAATCAGCTATTGTTTAAACAGATATCAGTCTAGACTGAGTGAACAAATTCTGCTTGCTACATCCAAGTAGAAACCAAATTTAGTTTAAGGAAGAGATGAGGCAGAAAAGATGCAAGTCAACCAACATTTAAATTAAAAGTCAGCAGCTGGCAAAAATTCAGTTTTTTTCAGTCCCCCCACCCCCAAGTCATTTCATGCAGAAAACACTTCTTTTTCATTGCTTATTGGTAGCATTTTGCCACCTTTTCAAAGTCATTCTGGCTTTTATATTTTTGTGCGCTTATTATTTTTGTTGTTGCTATGAATCAGAGTCAAATATTTACACTATCTGAGAGCCAGGATTTAAAAAAATACAATCCCAGGCCTACCTCAATGAAAATTAAATGTCAGGTCCCTTAGCAAAAAGTATGGTTCACATATCATGGTTCCTCGTCAATTCTTACTCTGATTTACTGATTCTGACAATTACAAATATACACATACAGTATATACTCACTTAGAAGTTGGGTCCAACTGTAAACAACATAGACCCTGATCAGCTGCTGCATAATGCACCAGTAGATCAGGGTCTATATCGTTTGTTCTACTAGTAAGTCCTAACAAACAGCATGGACGCAGATCTACTGGCACATTATGCGACTGCAGATCTTTAAGGCCTGTACAATTTGAAACTGGATCTGACTTGTAAGAAATTATAAATAGTATTAACTACAATTTAAAAAAACCATGTTCATTCCAGAAATGGAAAAAGTGGGGTCCAAGGATGCACACCAGGTCAAAAAGGGAGATAATTTAGAACATAGCATGGGTTGCAAATATTCTTGCGCATTTCTTGTTTATTTAAGTAAATTCAATTGTCTTGCTACCAGGCTCTCCTGCCATGAACCTTATGCAGCAGGATTTGAATTCTTCATGTTCAAGTAATGATTCCCCACTAGAATTAATTCTGAACTTCTGAGTTTATATTCTTTCCTCCCTATATACTTGTTGTCACCAAAAAATAATGCATCTTTTTCTCAAAATTAATCTTCTTCTCATTACATTTTCTATCCTCATGATTACAGACCATGTATTTACATTTTGTCCTCGGTGCTAATCAAAATATGTAAGATATTTATGGGACCCAATGAAATTAATTGTATTATTTATGTGACCTAATGAAATTGATGATTTTATTTATGTGACCCATTGAAACTGATTGCATTATTTATGTGTCCCAATGAAACTGATTGTATTATTTATGTGACCCAATGAAACTGTCTGTATTATTTATGTGACCCAATGAAATTGATTGTATTATTTATGTGACCCAATGAAACTGACTGTATTATTTATGTGACTCAATGAAACTGACTGTATTATTTATGTGACCCAATGAAATTGATTGTATTATTTATGTGACCCTATGAAACCGATTGTTTGTGCTTCTCTGACAATGAGTGCACTTTAATCAGTAAGCTAGCTTGGGATGTTCTTGATTGAGTCAGTGGCAAAATTAACCAAATTGATCTCTATGCACCTGTATCGCACAACAGAGCTGTGACAAAGATGAAAAATAAGAATCCATCTTGCAGCCTAAAATGAGTTCTGAAAGCTCAATACTGTATTTCTAGATTTCTCTTTCTCCTTTACCAAAATCAGTTTCATTATAATTTTACACAGATCTTTTGAATAATTACAATTCAGTCTCTTTAATCAATGAGAAATTCTGGTTGATATCTCAGAGTTTTCAACTTTATCTCATCTTTCTGGTTTCAACTGATACTAACACCTTGCTCTTTTATAAATTACTTGTAACAGAGTGAGGACCATTGACTGATGGGTTCAAGGAAAACTATTACAACTGAAGCTTTCCAGCTGACAGGTCTGATGAACTATCATCTATCACTTCAATAATGGTCAATAGTCACAGGCTATTCTCCTGATCTATCAATGGAGAAATGTCCTATTTATCAAGAGAAAATGGAATTAGAACTAAATTCATGGTTACTGAAACACAAAAATGGCTCATGATATGGAGCTATCCCTAAATGTGGAAGTACTAATGAAAGATTCCCAATGATTAAATAATTCATATTCAACCAAACCATTATTTCACCAAAATTATGGAAAATGTTTTTTTTCTCATTTTATCCTGATCTTTCAGGTGCTAATTAGTAGATGGATATTTACACAATTATTGCTTATGTCTATTTCAGGATGCTTTATGTATTAATTACTGTATATACTCTCCTGTAAGTCAGCCCCATGTGCAATGATCAGCCAGAACATTGTTTTCCATTGGACCCAAATCATAACAAGTAATTATATGATCTTCCAGGAGAGTGTGACAGTTTTGAATGATCCCACTGACTACCTCACAGTTCATTATAAGTGCACATTGCTTTGCCAGGGATAGTGGTTAACACAAGAACATGGTATTCTATTCTAATTCTAAATTTCATTACAAAATTTAACACTGGCTACTTGAGAGACTCTGAGAAAGAGAAAGAGAAAGAGAGAGAGAGAGGGAGAGAGAGAGAGAGAGAGAGAGAGAGAGAGAGAGAGAGAGTATATTTATTGTAACCAGTTTAAACATGTACACATAATTACACACATGCAAGTATACAAACATGCACATACATGTACCCACAAATACATATACACATACATACACACACATACATATACACTCACATACACACACACATATATACACATATACCCATGCATGTTACTACTAGATTCAACATTCACTTATCGAAAATTTTATACAGCAACTATTTTCATTACTCATTTGACAATATTTACATTCTGTTATCCTTTTAAATGATTATTTTTTCTTATTATCAATCTTGTAACAAAACAAATACTTAAATTAGGAGGCAAGTATTTCTTTAACAATTTACTGCATTAACAGCATTGAAAATACTCTTTACACACATGATATATATATATATATATATATATATATACATACACACACACACACACACTACATTTTTCATTTCTAATATACCCAACAACAAAATAAATGAGGTCATACCTCCATTACACATGTTTAATTTTGTATGTGGACATATCTGAGCTTAATTACAATTGTAGTTGTGATTTTGAAAATATGGTACGAATCATTCAGAGATATGTTTGTATAGCTACCATTTGTCATCAAACTTTTTCAGTGTAAACTGATCTATGCATAATATTTTTATGACGTGTAATAGATCTTGATTTCTTTTCTTTATGAGCCATGTTTAGTGTTTCATTGTTAAATCTACATTTGCAACAAAAGGAGATTGATCACCATTTCTCTGATGTTTTGGTTTATAATACCAAGAATAAATTCTGATTTTGAAACGTGAAAATTAAACAGACGATTACACTTACTCCTTATCTACCCAATTAAACTAATAGGTAATTACTCAGGTTTGGAACAGTTCCAAGAAAGATGAGATAAAGTCTCTAAGCAGTCATTACATAAATAGCACATGCCCGTAGGGACTTTTCCAATTTTGTTCAAAAATGTATTTGTTGGTAAAATTCCATGCATTATTTTAGTTTAGAACTACCTCAATTTAGGACACTTAGTTACTTTAAAAGTCCAGAAAAATTACTGCTTCCAGTCCCTCTCATCTATAAACTCATATTCTTGATTCCATTTCAATGGAGATGTTGGCCAAGAAGTATTTTTTGATGTTTTGATGTTTTTGATGTTAACTTTTGCAGCCCTTTTTTTCCTTAATGAGCAAAATTACAGCTTTATGTAAAAATGGGCCAAATATATTTAAATTTATGTTCAAAATTTATTTCAAACATATTACAAAAAACATCTATATTAATCCATGAACCATTTTCATTAACTAAATCATTTATATTCAAAATTCCCTTTTTCACACAGTGCATGTACATAACACTTGGATTTAGAACTTTTACATTAGGATCCATTCATAATGGAGTTTTAGACACCCCCGCCCCCGCGAGTTCTCTAAAGTAAATTTATAATGTAATTCAATACATGCTGCGAATGCATCAATCCAGAATGCGTTCAAAATATTTCTCACCTTTGTCATAAAATCTATGCCAAGTGAGAAAATGTATTTGGCATGGAAGATGTTAAAATCTCTTTCCATTTAGGTTTAGAGGTGACAAGTCTACTCACCTAAGTGAATTTCAATGAATGTACAGAGATGTTTATATCTATCATTTTCTAACCTCCTTCAAAATACTCTTTGCATAAAACTCTCTTTTTGACTTCATCTTTTTGACATCAAACTCTTGAAGCTTGGCTTTAGGTTGGTTTGGTAAACTTAGAAATAAGCGAGTAATCTTGAATAGGGCAAAACTTCACAACTACGATTTTTTTAAGTCATGTAAGTGATCTTTTTTGCGCACTGTAAATGTAAATATTTCACTTCTCTAATTTTGCTCTCAAAATTGCGCTTGACCATTCTGTTGAGAATGTAATACCTAGACATGTGAAATAAGATGTATTCCAATCTAAATGATATTCTTGGCAGTACTTACAGTACTTCCAACAGTATCCCTATCCATAAACATTTTTTTTTTTTAATATTTATACAGAGCCATAATAATTTAGAATACTTGTAGATAAAATCAAGAGCTGACATAAGGGACTTCTCTGAGCCATACAGGGTGAGACTGGCATCATCTGCATTATTGTGAAACTAGATATTCTGTGCTTTTTATTTTATTTCCTTTAAAATTTGGATTTTTTCCAAATCAAATGGGCCAATATCTCTGCACGTAAAAGAAAATTGTGTGGGGATACGGCGTCATCTTGTCTACATCCTCTCTTGATAATTATAGAAGAGATGGATCAAGCCTTGAAAATCCTTTCTAAAATTTAGAAAATTTAGAACTTTGTCAATTAAAGGCCACACAACAGAATTGAATGCTTTCTCAAAATCAATTAAAAGAAGTCCAGGTAGCTTGGATTTTTTTTGAGTAAAAAATCAGGTCATAAACAGTATGGATATTTTCTCCTATGTATCTGCCTTTAATAAAGCCAGTTTGATCACTACTTACGATTAATGGCAGTTTAAGTCTATTTGCAATGCATGCTGATATTATAGGGCTAAATTTAGTTATTTAAGGTGGTATGGTATTTTTATAGGTTTTAGAAGAGACGATACATTTTGTATATCAACTTTCTAAATTCTCTTAATAAATTTAATAACTGCATGTCTATGATCGAGGAGTACATCTTTATTGACTGTTAAATTTAGGGGTTATGATTCCCGTTAAATATGGTACTATTGTGAAGCCACTCAGGGGCAATGGTGTCAAGTTAAGGATATATTTTACAAGTACCATTTAATATAATATTTTTGGGAATTCTTTAATACATTAAAGGGTGCAAAGGAGTGTGTGTGGAGAATGGATTATATGGCTTTACTTGGATTATATAATTTAGATCTTGTGCACTTTGGTACATAGACTTGGGTCAGATGAATAGTCTGCACTTAACACAATTAGACTATAAGTTTAGCTCTAGAGAAGTTCTTCTAGGAATGCTTTCTCTGAAGTCGGAGATTGTTTATACCATAGGGTGAAATATAGGGCAGGGTGACAGCATGTATAACTGGAAGCATTAGGGTTTTAATAAAAAGTGGAAAAGAAAAACCCTCTGGCTTGTGACTAATTCCCCTTAGCACAGTTGCATCGGATTAGGCACTACTACATTAAGTAAGCAGATGGATCTCCAGTTTCTCAGCAAATTGTTTTGGATTATAACTCTTCTGAGTTGATGATAGCTCACCATTATTATAGGGAAAATTGATTGCTCTTATTACAAAATACTGACCAATATCTCTTAAAAAGACTTTAAAGAGCTCGACTGTAAATCCATCTGATCCTGGACTTTTATTACAAGGCATGTTATTAAGACGTGCTGTTGCTTCTGTTAGTGTAATTGGGCCATTCATTGATTTTCTTTGTGTACTATCCAATTTAGGGATGTCTATAACATTCACTGAAACTTTAAGATCAACTGGGTCTACAATGTGATAAGACTATAATTTTTCATAGTACAAGTTAGTTTTTGTTAAACTTTCTAGCTCATTTTACGTAAATGTTTCATCTTGTTTAGCTCATTTGGCATCATCTTACTTGTATAGTTTCTATTTTCCAAATTACAGAAATATTTTGAAACCCTTTCCCCATCTTCAGTCTATTTTGCCATTGATCTTACTCTGACCACTTCCATATTTTTGGGGCATGAATTTCTGTTAATACAGCTCTTTTACCTTTCTAATTCATGCAGATCATCCATATTGTTTTCCTCTTCCACAATCACAATCTCATTTGCAATTCAATTTTCCTATTCAGCTTCTTGTCTTAATTCTAATACGAAGCATACGAAATAGTTTTGACTCTTATTTTTAACAAAAGCATTTTTTTAAAAATAATTGGTCATTAATGGAGAATCTAATCTCAGAAGCTGAAGATGGTTCCAGATCTTTATAATTTGATGATGGAGATATATTTGTTCTGGCACTCTTGAACTGAGTCTTTGACAAGTGCTGTGTATTCCAAATCTATCGATAGAGAGTTGTTAAATTCCAGTATGTTCCAAGTTTTTCTATTTTTTGAAAAGTAAGAGTTAGCAGGATTAGAGGATGGTCTGTTCCATAACCTGGTTCCATAGAGACACCATTTACCATTGTAAAAAGAGTTTCTGAAACTAGGAAGAAATCTAACCTTGCCTGCTCGATGGGGTTATTCTTTCTCCAAGTGTATCCTTTTGAATCCATATTTCTTTCTTGCCAGATATCAATTAGATTATGTTCAGCAGAAATATCAATCACTGCAACTCTTGCTTTATGGTTATTTAGTGAGATGTAATTATATGTATTGAGAGTCTGATTCATAACTAGACTGAAGTCCCCTCCAATAATTATGTGCTGATTTTTTGAGTCTTCTACATCCTGCCTCCCTTCAGTGTAGAAATTTGGTGTGTCAGCATTAGTACCAGAAATGTTTAAATGTGTTTACCTGTAATTTGAGTTGAAATATGTAAAACGATCTTGTTGCCATTGACATCTACTTTTATTATGTGTATGGTAAACTGAAAGGTATTGCTCAAAAATATAGATACTCTCCTAGAACTGGATGCAAAAAGAATTGAAGATACATTTATAACCCCAAGCTGATTTAGTATATGTCTCCCATCATTTAATAAAATGTATATCTTGCAATAGATATTCTGAGTATTCCTTCTTTCTTGTAATTCAAAATATCCCTTTTGACAAGGTCCACCAACCCCTGGCAATTAATTGAGGCAATTCTCAATGTGTCATCCATTGTCTCTATTATAAAGTTCTTGATACTTGACACTGATGAGTTCCTTACTTCCTGAATTTTCAGGAACATTCTTATCCAAAATGGCAATGTTGAACATTTGATTTGTTAGTCTTAGGTTACGTGTAAGAAGAAAGTCCGTACTGTCAGTAAGAGAGACAGAAAAAAGGAAAGAGAGAAAAGTAAACATAGGAACAGGTGATGTCTGAAACAAAGGTAAAACAAATTGTCAAAGGTCATTCAATATTGTTGACAGAACTAGCTAAACGCTGTATAAATGTTTTAAAATAGTAAAGCCGATACCCAGCAATTCAATAAAAAGTATTTTTGTGATTGTTGTTTTGCTGCAAAAATGGGTAAGTTATCTTTTTAGCTTGAAAAATTTGCTCTGTAGAATTTTTTTTAATTTAAATTATTTTATGCAATCAAAATGATTTAACACGTGTAGTCCGCTTCATTGTTGATCGTCTGATCCTAGCTTACCGATGGATACCTACCCCCCCCAGATGGATACCCCTCCCCAACCCCAACCCCTCTGAATGTATTAAGACTGACAGTTTGGGGATTTTATCCTTTAACATAACTTCCCAAAACAGTGGTGGGAACAACTGGAGAGAAATTTACAACTCTCTCTCTCTCTCTCTCTCACTCTTGTAAAATCAATTAGAAAAACTTTCATTTCTTCTTGCTTAGGATCCAGAGACTGGTCATGCATTGCCTCTGATTGATGTTGGAGATATACTAGATGTGTTGTTGGATGAGTCCATGACATGCTGACATCTTACTCTGTCAATGCACCCTTACAAAGCTAAAAATACAGCTTTCATTGATACACGTTTGATACTGCGGGATGATTCTCCCCAAGTCCGATCACCCAGAAGAATTATGCCCTCTGGCTTTAATGAGTGCCCCAACTGGAATCTGACCCAATAATGATGCGTAAGTTATTGCTGCTATTAAACTGTTGATGTATCCACATGATAACCACTAAAACGTTTACAAATTTCTTTACAGAAAGATGGTAATTTTGCCACACTTTCATTAACAAAAACAAATAAGGAATAAAAACCTGAGAAAAAAAACGCCTGCTGGAAATTAATGCTCTTCTTGGAAAATCAGTTAACTTTCACAAAAGTCTTGAATGATGCCAGTTCTTTTTTGCAGCTTTATAATATTTATTTTAAGAAACTTTAAAATAGTTTCTCGATCTTTCAGTAATGTATCAATCTAATTATGATGAACAGATTCTTGTGGAACAAGACAATTTGTACAAAACAAGATGATTTTTATCAAATGTTAATTTATATCAAACAAGATGATTTGTATCAAACAAGATGATTTGTATCAAAACTAGATGATCTGTATTGAACTAGATGATTTGTATCAAACTAGATCATTTATATCAAACAAGTTGATTTGTATCAAACTAGATGATTTATATCAAACAAGATGATTTGTACTAAACAAGATGATTTGTATCAAACAAGATGATTTGTATCAAACTAGATGATTTATATTCAAACAAGATGATTTGTATCAAACAAGATGATTTGTATCAAACTAGATGATTTGTATCAAATGAGATGATTTGTACCAAACAAGATGATTTGTATCAAACCAGATAATTTGTATCAAACTAGATGATTTATATCAAACAAGATGATTTGTATTAAACAGTCATGTGAAAGCTGAGTTCAAATACAAACAATTTAGACCAAGATTTCCTGTTGCATAATGCACCAGCAGATCAGGATCTATGTTGTTTGTTCTACTGATTAGTCCTAACAAACTGCACAGACCCAGATTTGCCAGCATATCGTTCAATAAGAGATCTGGGTTTGTGCAATCTGCAGTTGGATATAACTTCTATGCAAGTATATACAACATTTTCCAAAGCATATCTCATGTGGGCCCCAACTCAGTATAAGCAGTTATAGGAATTAATTCGGGAAGACAGAAAAAAAATGAATGAATGCAATTAAGACCTTCAACTGTGCTTTTTCAGAGTTACAATCAATGCCTGAACCAACTGTCAAACTTGCACAATAATACAGCATTTGTGATGGTTTATCTATCAGACATTGCCATTAAATAAATTGAAATCTAAATAAATTCCATGACTGCACTTACAGGTCAATTAAAGATTTCTACACATCAAAGGCTTATAGCAGAACTGACAAATTCATTTTGTGAATGAAAATGAAATTGGCAGTTTTTTTATTACCATTTTTGAAAATAAGAACTATCAGGGACTTCATGCTTAAAAGGTTTTCAGTGTGAAAATCAAAATGTTGCATAAACATTGCTCTTGTAGTAAGACCAACATTTTATTTCTGAATGCATATAATTGGATTGGACACAACATATCACACATATGAACAAAGTAGAACTTTTTATTGATATAACAAACAGAATATCTAGCCTTTGCTCTGAGATTGGCAAACTTGGTGTACAGTGCTACCTTATTGTAATGCTATTGATGGGAACCAAGGAATAAATTACCTAATACTGAGGCCATTTTATAATAAGGTACATTGCACATTATCGTTTTACCAATTAATCAGAGGTCCCAGATGGCCGAGTGGTCCAATGCACTTGCCTTTTCCGAATACTCACACATCTGACCTCTGTCTCTGTGAGTTCGAGTCTCTGCCTGACCAATGTGGGTATATGAGAAATCTTGCAAGAAGCTTCCCCTGGGCTGGAGGTTCTTCCTGGGGTCTTTCCAGGCACTTCCTCTACCAAATATATGGTGTGTCATGTATAGCCTATCATGTGCTGCAAAATGGCATTAAACCCCACAAAACTATTTAAGCAAATATGATCCATGACCAAAGTGACCTTATAACAAGATCTGTGTTATAATGAAGAGCCTAACATACCCCAACATGACAATCATCCCAGTCTGGTCTGGAAATCAAACCTGACATGTCTGCATTTTTATTCAGTAAAAACCTCTTTATTCATTGTAACAATCTACTGGCAATTTAAAAACATAATTTGATATACACATGTACATATATTTATACTATCACATTATTATCAGTTTAGAGTGTTACTTGTTTTATTGCTGTTTTATAGTTTTCTTCAGTTTTTAAATAATGCATCCTTTATCATAATCCTAAATATACATTATTTAATTGTTTATTATGTTTTAATGCAAATTATGTACCTCTTATTTTCAAAATTATTTTTTTCACATGTTTTAAACTTCTTCAACAAGGAAAAGAACTTGGTAAAAACCGAAATGTATGACTCGAGATAGTCATTGTTACAAGTTTCTTTGCTTTTGTCTCTGACAAGAAATCTAGTATGGCACTTTCTGTTGAAATTTCTCTCAATGCTATGATTGCATATGTTATAAAAACAAAGATTTCAGGATTTCTCTAGTTTTGTATCTTTGTCCATATTTGATGACTCATCTGCATCATTTCTCCATACTGAAAGGCTCCAGTACCAGGATACCTTGTGTGAAAGTTCATCAAATCCCTCTTGCTAGTTTTTAGTGATAAAGTTGTGTAAATATTTTTTCTACTTTAGTAACAGCAGCCATGTTAGATGGCAGATTGGCATCATTTGTTTCAACTTAAAAGTGCTTATTAACAGAATGATTTCTGTCATATTTCTTAAAATTATGTTTAGTAGTTTTTGAGAAGAAGCTGTTTAAAGGATTTTCTAATTTTAGTATTGGTGTGGCTTAGTTATATCTGATGGTGAACTTGCATCATTTGAACAAATCTAAAACAGCTTTACACCAGTGTGCTTTCTGTTAAATTTGGTAAATTTGGTAAACCTCTGTAAACTGGTTCATAAAAGTAATTGGTGGTTGAAAGTGGGGGTTTTTCTTCTATATTCAGTTATGGTGTCCATATTTGATTTTTGACCATCAATACATAAACAAATTTGACAGAATTTCATGCCAAGATAATTCATTTTTTTTGGAGAAGTTGTGAATAGCAACTGTGAATGAATAACAAATGATAGATAATGCACAATGGTTGAAGGTGTACAAATTCACTAGATCTGCCTGTTACATATGAAGTGTTTAATTTTTTTTCCAACATATAGATTTATGACCCAAATATTTGGTATGGCCATGGAAGCACTTGCACTACTAGAAATAACAGCCATATATGGTAATTTGTTGTTTAATGGAAGTGATATTTTTAATGTTTTGCATTTCTTACAATGGAGCAAAAATACAACACCCATCAAAACAGACTGCTGCATGGTATAAAATGTCCATCATTGGACTGAGACAGATTTGCTTTCCTCTACAACACAAGTGATTGCTGTCAGCCATGAGTCTAGTCCAAGAAATTTAATCATCATCTCTCAAAAGCCAAGAGGCACAAATCACATTGAACAATTTAGTTATGACTTTTGCTGGTATACAAATCTTCCATGCAGAGTACTGTCAAGTAATAAAATTCACATATTTACATAAAATGTCAAAATTTTGAAAACATAAAATGCATTGAAGAGTTAAATTGCCTGGAATTCTAAAGTTATGTGAATTTCTCCTATTTACAAATGTACAAAAATATTTAGTAAAGTGACAAAATCAATTAAGAATAATTCATAAATAAAACTTTCTGGAATAAAGCCAATCATTGCAGTGAAAAGTCTTAATACATCTTGAATATTTCCAGCATGATTTGTATTTAATGTAAATAATTCCAGTATCTATAAATCACAAGTACATTTTTCTGGGCCTGATTAATTTTTTTGTTTTCTTTACAATTGCATGACTCTTCTGTGTATTTATTAGCAAAGTAGATAAGATGCTTGTTTCTGTTATGAAATACAAATAATTCTTCATCAATTTTACAGGAAAAACTGATTTCCATGTCATTACAATTTTGGAAGAAAATTGAATCTTGAGATTTTCTTATCAAGTCATCATCAGTGCTGACTATGCATGCAAATTTTCAACAGGTCACTTGGTTTTACATGAAAATCAGTGAAATGTTGAAAATTTAATTTCAACTGGACTGTTATATATATATATATATATATATATATATATATGAGTCAGAACTGAAAATGATGGGGAGAAATCCTCCCCCCACTGAAAAGAGAATAATTTTTCTAAACACAGGGGTGATTGATCAAAGAAATAAAGGTAGGGCTTGGAGTTTCACAGCAATATTTGGGCCATGTTTCAGAAATTAGCACCAATCCTGCATTTCTGCATCCTATGATACACCTTTAAAATATACCAGTACATACACAATCTTAACTATGGAGAGTTCCAACAATTTTTTTTCCTCAGCTTGGAAACACTAATATATACGTTGCATGAGTGTCAAAAACCAAACAAACAGAACAAAATTTAAACAATTTCAAACTTGTCCCAACAGGCATCACCAATTCTGCCTGAAAATGATGCAAATTTATGACCAGAGAGACAAAGAAATCTTGCAGAATTGCAATGAATAATTGTTCTGGATCAACTGTCTCATGTCTTCTCATGAGAGACCACTCAGGTGGCCTAGTGGTTAGAACGTCCACCTTGGATAAGTCAAACCAAAGACTTATAAAAATGGTACTAACAGCTGCCTCGCTAGGCACCCAGCATTAAAAGGTTAGTGTTAGGATTGGTGTCAGGATAATGTGACTGGTTGGGACATCATGCTACATGCCTGTGGTATGATGTCCCAGTGCTAGACATCATTATAAACAGCTACACTGCAGACATCATAGTGATATGACAGAAAAATTTTTAAAGCTGTGTTACAAATCCAAATCATATAATTCTCATGAGAGAAATGTGCTAATAATGTTAGCAATTAATGTATCATATATACTCATTTATAAGTTAAGTCAAACTGCAAACAACAAAGATCCTAATCTGCCATAACATAATGTGCCTCCAGATCAGGGTCTAAGCTGTTTATTCTACTGATTACTCCTAACAAACAACACAGACCCAGATCTGCTGGCACATTATGCGATGGCAGATCTTGGTCTGTGCATTTTGATGTTGGACTTGACTTACAAGTGACTTTAGACGGTAATTAGATTCTTTCTTTAAGTTAAACAAGGGCTTGATTGTGTCAACGCCATGAGAGATGATCTCAGTTTATTAAAGATAATGTCAAAATTCTGATTTCATTATTTTGAGTTGACTGAAAATTACTTAATGTCCATGGTATTTTGTACTTTCTATAATTTTGCAATTATCTAGACTCTGCATAATCTTTTTTAAAAAATGGTCCCCGCACCAAAATTTTGAGAACCAAAAAAATATATATATTTTGTAGGTATTAATAGTTATGAACATATGGTGACACAAAATTTCAGTCAACAGAGTATATTATATAAATAGTTAATAAAATGAAATAAAAAAATTGGTCAGATAAAAATAGGGATTGGTATTTAGTCTACGATGCCCTTGTCTTCATGCCTTAATCTCCATAAATTCTATTAGTTTTGCTAGCGTCTGATGGCAATGCAAAACCTATATTTGAGCATCAAGATATGTCCTTCAATGACAGAGGAATAAATGAAATGTCTGCCAACTAATGATTGGTTAGGATGAAAATGTCACATAATTGAAGAATATACAAAATGGTGTCTAGACTCTTTTCTGTCTCGAGTTTTTGTTCTCTTTTTACTAAAGTCAATCAAGAAGATCTTTTTACATCATTTTAACATTTTAAATTTATTTTGAGAGCCAAAGTTTGTCCACTTCTGTGGCTTAAGTGCTTAGAGTGTTCACCTCAGATGCAGGAGGTCATGGGTACAAAAGAATTATAAAAATGGTACAAACAATCTGCCTTGCTTTGCACTTAGCATTAAGAGATTAGTGTTAGGAATGGTCAGCTTAGTGGTGTCAGGATAATGTGACTGGGTGGGAAATGATGTTACATGTCTGTGGCATAATACCCAAGTGCTAGGCATCACTATAAACTGCCACACTGCAGACATCGTAGCAATATGACTAAAATTGTTAAAGCTACATTAAAAGTTAGTTAACTAACTGCATCCAAAAAGGAGTGATAAGAAATAGAATATTGGTCAAGTTTGTGGAGTGCTGAATAAATGACTGACTAGTCTCCTTTCATAGTCAATTAACACAGACAACTTCATCTGTCAGTCATTGTCAGATATTTTCCTCTAGCAACCAATAGCCAATTAACACAGACAACTTCATCTGTCAATCACCCTGTCAGGTAGTTTCCTCTAACAACTGATAGCCAATTAACACAGACAACTTTATCTGTTAATCACCCTGTCAGGTAGATTCCTCTAACAACCGATAGCCAATTAACACAGACAACTTCACCTGTCAATCACTCTTCAGGTATTTTCCTCTAACAACCAATAGCCAATTAACACAGACAATTTGACTTTGACTTGTCAATCACTCTGTCAGGTATTTTCCTCTAACAACCAATAGCCAATTAACACAAATAATTTGACTTGTCAATCACTCTGTCAGGTAGTTTCCTCTAACAACCAATCAATGATCACAATAAGCGTTGCCAGTGTGCATAAGAAATGCAGTGTTATGACTCTATGGTCTTAAACTAAGCAACAGAAAAGAGCAAAAATCATCAAATTATGTAAAATTCAATAAATAATTTAATCCTCGAGAATACAAAGTGAAAATTTTAAAAAAACCTCACATTATTGCGAATTAAATCCCAAACAATCCAAAAAGCTCTATCATCAGAACATAACCAATAATCACGGAGAAAAAACAAAGAAATACAAATTAAATATACATAGCAACAGATAACACTTGGTGCAATTGGACAAAGGCCGACTCAGGTTCTGATTTTCTTTTCTTACAATCCCCAATCACCTTACATAATGTAAGGAGGTCTCAGATATCAAGGTCTCTCATTTTTGTTATCAGGACGATCACGTCTTCTTAACAAAAGCCAAATTTGGACTTGGGTACAAAATATCTCCAATTTACAGCATGACACTGGCCACACTATAATGTATAATATAAAATATATAAAATTTAATATACTATCTCATCTATTAAAAAAAGGTCTCTGAAAACAGATGGTATATTAAGAGAGATCGCCTGATTATGTAACAACATTCCTTCATACTGTATGTCCTTGCTTATAAGTCGAGTCAAACAACAAAAACAAGGATCCCAATCTGACATAGCATAATGCACATACGTATCAGGGTCTATGCTTTGTTTGTTCTACTGAGTACTCCTAACAAACTGCAGAGACCCAGATCTGCTGGTGTATTATGCAATGGCAGATCTGGGTCTGTGCAGTTTGCAGTTGGGCTCACCTTATAAATGAGCATATACTGGTTTTACATACATGATGTGAATGGTCTTCTAAACTAGATGTCCTTCATTGTTGTACATAATATGAATATTTTATGTCCATTTGCATACCTGCCATGTCATAGTCTGTCACATGAACAACATGATTTTTATTCTCAAAGCCCCAACATGGTCGCATCTGTAAAAAAAACCCACCCCCACCACCATTATTTTCAGTCATCTTATGGTAGAAAAAGAGATACCTCATTTTGACATATGATAAACGCCTGTACCCTACACCTTGTTTGAACAGTACACAGTCTTGATTGGCATTTAAAAATTAGTAGAAAAAAATAAAAAGACTTTAAAAGAAAAACTTGAAAAACTTGCACCCTTAATAGCCATGGAATGCTATCACCAATGGACAGTTTATATATAGTTAATTGTCATAGAGGTATTTAAAAGATACATGAAGTCGAGAGATAAACAAACACCACTCGACAGATTACTTAACTGATTAGGTAATTTGTGTTGACAGTCCCTTTAGCATTGCTATGGGTGAGTCCATTAGGCAAATCAGGTATACATAAGTACACATTTGGAACAACCCAGTTCATCTTAGGTAATGTAAATCTGATAGGCATGTTGAAAAAACAATAACTATTGCCATGGGCGCCCGCAGCATGGGTCAAGGGGGTCACGTGATACTCCCTGGAAATCATACTGCAAATATATATATAAAAATTCCGACAAGTTTAATCATGCAAATGAAGCTGAAAATATGTTACAAGATTCTGTTCAAAACGCTTAAGAAATATTAGCTTTAGTTTCAGACTGCTTCTTATACTAACTCTCCCGGCTGTGACTGACTGACCCCCCTGCAAAAAATCCTGTGGGCGCCCATGACTATTGCACTTTATTGCTTTGATGATACTGTTGATGTCAACTTTGTTAAAGATTCTCCCTCACCAGGTGATGTTCAGACCAGTGGCAATGGTTCATCATGCCCGAATCATGGAAAAGCAAAGTCAGAATATTTCCATTGCTGAAATCATAACGTATGGAGCAGTGGAAATCATTTTCAAAGTCATAATTTTTAAATACATCTGTACTGTAATGCCATGATCTGACATGATAACTAGTGTGGCCTTTCCATGTCTGACACTCCCCTCACAGCAATGCAGATTCAGAAAAATCTATCATTGCTCAGAACAATTCTACCCGATATTTGGGTAAGTTTGAACAACAACACCATCCAGTCTCAAATGGAGTTTGAACAACAGCACTATCCAGTCTCAAATGAAGTCTCAACAACAGCACTATCCAGTCTCAAATGAAGTCTCAACAACAGCACTATCCAGTCTCAAATGAAGTCTCAACAACAGCACTATCCAGTCTCAAATGAAGTCTCAACAGTAGTATCATCCAGTCTCAAATGAAGTTTGTGTAACAGTACCATCCAATTTCAAATGAAGTTTGAACAACAATACCTTCCTGTCTGAAATGAAGTTTGAACAACAATACCTTCCTGTTTGAAAAGAAGTTTGAACAACAATACCTTTCTGTCTGAAATGAAGTTGAACAACAATACCTTCCTGTCTGAAAGGACGTTTGAACAACAATACCTTCCTGTCTGAAATGAAGTTTGAGCAACAATATCATCCAGTTTCAAATGAAGTTTGAACAATGGTACCATCCAATCTCAAATGAAGTTTGAACAACAGTACCATCCAATTCTGAATGAAGTTTGAACAACAATACCTTCCTGTCTGAAATGAATTTTGAACAACGAAACCTTTCTGTCTGAAATGAAGTTTGAGCAACAATACCATCCAGTTTCAAATGAAGTTTGAACAATGGTACTATCCAATCTCAAATGAAGTTTGAAAAACAGTACCATCCAGTTTCAAATGAAGTTTGAACAGCAGTACCATCCAATTTTGAATGAAGTTTGAACAATAATACCTTCCTGTCTGAAATGAAGTTTGAGCAACAATACCATCCAATCTCAAAAGAAGTTCAACAATAGTACCATCCAGTTTCAAATGAGTGCCAATTTTAGCATTAATGAAATCTGCATCACTTTCATACTCTCCTAATAAATTATTGAGAGTGGGAATAAAGGCATCTTGAAAATAATGCTGTAATCAAAAGTCCAAAAACAGCGATAATTAGGGGTAATTCATGCCGTTCTCCTCTGTCCAAAAACAGTGATAATTGGGAGTAATTCATGCTGTACTCCGCTGTCCAAAAAAAGTGATAATTAGAAGTAATTTATTCTGTACTCCACTGTCCAGAAACTGATAATTAAGAGTACCGTAATTCATGCTGTACTCCAATGTCCAAAAACTGATAATTAGGCATAATTCATGCTGTACTCCACTGTACAAAAATAGTGATAATTAGGAGTAATTCATGCTGTACTCCAGTGTCCAAAAACTGATAATTAGGAGTGAAAATGTGACAAAAATGAATAATTCATGTTTTCCCCCATTGTCCAAAAACTGATAATTATAAATAATTCATGATGTACTCCACTATCCAAAACAGTGACAATTAGGAGTAATTAATGCTGTATTCCACTGTCCAATAAACAGTGACAAATGGGAGTGATTCAAGCTGCACTCCATTGTCCAAAAATGACAATAAATCAAATAAATAATGACAAGTGGAAAGTGAATACTATATTGAATTCTAATTTTTTAAAAGGATTTTTAATACAGAAACTTTGTATGGTTTTCGCCCTACTGTGTTGTTATGCTCCACCATGAAATATTGGGGCATATAGCATTTCTCTTGTCTGTTTGTCCATCTGTCTTCTACACCTTGAAGTTTTGTATTCAGACCACTTCAGGCACTGTGGTGGGGCATCTGTGTTTCATGAACATATTTCTATTTTATTTAATGTGTGTGTGTGTGTGTGTGTGTGTGTGTGTGTGCATGTTTGTGTTGATACATGAGAATTTTAAGACAACAGTTAGAGCATTGTTTGTAAGTGTATTAAATTCCATATAGAAAACATTTTTGTTGTTTGTTTTATTCAACTCCTTTGGAACCATAAAACCCACTTTATGAACCTCAAAATCGAACTACCACTGTGTGCAAAGTTGGCAGGTAATAATTTGTCAAGAACAATTTATTTCATTGTAATCTGTAAATGATGAGAGATGAAACAAATAATGACAGAAAACACTGTATAATATAAGCACTTGTTCAAGATACCGATTAGGCAATTTTGCAATATTCCATCTTCTAGCTGTAGTTTTTATACCTTTTATTTTAGCAGTTTGCTTTTTTTTTATTTAAAAACTAACATCATGTATAATTATTATATATTTTATGGTTTATACAATTTTATTTTGTCCTTTTGTAGCCATAATATGTAGTATTACCTGAAATTTGCAAATTTGTAGCCATAATGTTTAGTATCACCTGAAATTGTAAATGTGTAGCCATTCTGAAATGATTTCATATTGTTTGAAGTGTTTCATCAAAGCTGTCTAACTTGCATGAGGTAACCACACTGATTAATAAATTCCTCTAAGCAGAGTTGAATTAAAGTCACATATATACCTTATACCTTTAATATCCTGACTGGCTTTTCAAAGTCAAAAGATCAGAGGAGCTACTATAGAAACAGCATTAGTTTTAGAAACACAAACTATTCTTAGTAACAGAGAGTACACAATATGCCATAGGCTTTGAGAGATGAAATCCCCTGAAGCCAAAAATGTCTCTTCATGACCTGAATGTATTGCCATGCCAGCAGTGTTCCATTTGATACAAGAACATCAAATGATTTTATTATTTTAGTTTTAGTGGACTGACTGTCCCAGGAACTAGGTAAATTTTAGTAAAATGAGTAGAATAGCCATTAACTATACATTTATTATTTTGCAGAAAAAATCCACCCACATTGCCCTTGTGAAACAAGCATTTTATGTAGCCTCTTCAAAAGAAAAGCATCAATAGTTCTACAATATATGGCAAGCAGTTGTGGACATAAATCTGTATTTTCTAATATTAGAAATTGATTTTATAATTTTAAAAATTGATTTCAACTTCTGTTAATACACAATTAGCATCTAACACATTGGTCCCCCTCATGAATAGCCCCTCTGACCAGCAGCCACTAGCTCTATATACCCAAAATTCCTGGGCACCAATGAATGTTGTGTTTAAAAGTATCCCTCAAAGATCACCCCCCTTCTAATGTGTCCAGCAGCCAGCATACTAGTTCCAAAACTGTCAATTTGTCCTCATAAGCAGCCACATAATGGGGTTTACAGATTTCTCAGCAATTTTTGTTGATTTCTAAACTCACATATTGACATTTCTTTCAACATGCCAATAAAGTAACAGTTACTCCATACAAAGAAGCAAGTAATCCAGTTATCCTTACTGCTGTTCGTTCCTTAGATGTTAGGTTTTGTCACTTTGAAAATTACTGGCTATTATTACCACCAGTAATTATCAAGATGACAAAAGTTAATAGCTAAGCAACACAAAATTGTTCAGCTGAAGTCAATATGCAAAATAGTAAAATGACATATTAACCATGTTGGCTTCTCTTTCATGAATTATTAAGTGTACTTGAAAGGTTATATATGGTCAACATGTTTCTGACTGCATCAGTCTGAAAACATTCTACACTTGGCATCATAGACCTTGGAAGGAGATCATCTCCTGGACTGAACAATGCACTTGGCAACTTTGTTTAGAAAGTTGCCCTGGTGGAAAGATCAACTGATATGAGCCAAGCATGAAGGTGAAGAATATGGGGGCTGCTGTATAGAAAAGATTGCCTATACTGTGACAGAAGGTCCCCCCTCTTGGGTAATGTCCTGTGATGGTCTACCATCAAGTTGAGATGATCACTGCACCATGATCATCGGGGCCACACAGAGGATATCAAAATGCGCTGAGCAGTGGAGTTTCTTACTTTCTGATGTACTTGTGGGTACACTGATGGGAAGGAAGGCGTAAGCAAACAGATGATCCCACTTCATGCTGAAACTAGCCAGGGGCTAGGGAGACATGAAAGGGGAGCCTGTTACTTAGCATTGTCACAAACAAGCCCTCCAAGGATTCCCTACTCCCCCATTAGACATGGGAATCGGCAATGGATTGTGCATAAACTATTCCATAAGTACTATTTTCCCCTCCTGAACAGACAGGTGCAGCCTAAGGGCAAGGTGAGCAATCCATGCTTTGTTGCCCAGTCAGCAGAGGAGGTTTCTGGTAGATGGGCTGTATATTCCCTAGATAATGGTGCAGGTTTAGGAGAAATAGTAGTAATTTAATTGACTCTTTGGGTCTCAAGTCTCAATTAAAGAAAGACCAGGGCGTATAATAAAGATTAACTGAGCTGTGTAATTTTCTCTCTGGCTGTGACATTGAACAGACATCTGACAGAACAGACACCTGACTTGTCAATCATATACTTTTCATCTGCACAGGTAGAACGTGACCCTGTGTCAAAATTTTATCTTGATAATGAAAAACTGAATATATGTCCACTGATGAAGCAGCTCATGCAGTTTAAACAGAAGCATTCATTTAGCTCCTTTGGATCCCCATTCCTGATTCTTATGTGAACAACTAGATATTGTGCTTAGCACTTACACAGACAGCTACATATGGATTCTTAATAATGTTCTTACATAAGAATATCATTTCCTGAGATTATTAAAGATGTTTTATTGGTGACAAAGATTATCAATATCAGATTATCATTGACAGACATTACTACTCAGACAAAATTTATATATATATATATATATATATATATATATATATATATATATATATATATATATATGTTGTATAACTAACCTTGTATATTCTGCTGTAATTAAAAATCAGCTCTTTGAGCAACACATCTACCATCATTTCATTTGTATAATGATTCATCATGCAAAACTCTATAAACTCTATCAAGTCCTCACAAAGGCTAATTATGGATGGGCAATATCACTCTTGGGTGGAAATTAAATGGTTATTTGTACCCCTTTGGGTCTCATTTCTTTACTACTATTACTTATATCTGTTGAAGATGGAGTTCAGGTAGCAAAGAAATCTGGAGATATTGGACTTATTGCATATTTGTAATGTAATTTGACTTATTGCATATTTGTAATGTAATCTGACTTATTGCATATTTGTCATGTAATTTGTTCTATAAGCATCAGTGCCCACCTTCCACCCCCCACTACCCTAAAATATAAACGATTAAAGAGAATGCTAAATGGGTTTTTAAAATTACCATACAGGGAGGGATAATAAATTTTTATTGCTGGAATCATCATAAATTTCACAGATTGTACTACAAACCTTCCACAGTCTACAGTAATTCAAAATGATCTTCTTTCACCACCAACCGAAAAAGAGAACAAAAAGCTCATAGTATAAAATGACGTATTTAGAATTATTTGGCAAAAATCAATTTAATTCTGCGAAAAGCTACAAATTATTGGACCCTTGTGTCTCCTTGGCTGAGTACAGAAAGAAACCAGTCCTATGGGTGACTATTTTTGACTGATGCAAAACAGTTATGTAACAAATTCCAGAAAAAATGCAAGCAATTATCTGGCCTCCAAGGACCTCCAAGTTTGATACATTTATGTTTAATCTATGACAGTGATGAAGTGGGTGAAATATGATGAATTATTCCTCAGTTACTCATTTATCAGTGAATAGTAGCACAAAAATTTTATGCCAATTTCATAATGTTAATGTAATTAATTTAGCTTTAGTTTCCCACAAACATCACTGAAGTGTGTTTAGTTCAAGACTGGCTGAATAAACTGAACCATCTTTAAGAAATGTTAGGAATATTCTCTGCATCAGAAAGTATTTACTGATTAATGATTTTTGGATAAAAAATTAATACAGCTGAGAAAAAAAATTGTTTATAAATTACCTTGTTACCCACAGCAACACCAAAGTCTTCCACAACCACATGGATAAAATCAAAGTACCCATGATACTGATGTAAAGCTCAATGGAGAGCAGTGGAAATAAGTGAAAAGAATGGAGAAATTAAGATATTTAGTATTGATTAGAATTTTGCACGAACTGAAACTCCAAGTCCAATATAAAATCAATTAATTCTGCACCAGAGGTGCAATATAATATTCCTATAATTACTTTCATGGGAATTATATGACTGAAAATTAAAATCATCCATGATCACATAAATATTAAGCTGCAATGCAAACTGAATTAACATTTAACATTCCATGGTAAAGTAATGTTTTGGAGGCCAGTCTAGAGAGATGTGAATTCAAGAGTATTAAGTCCTTTTGTTTGGATGCAGAAAGCCAGAAATGGAAATCATCTGAGGTCTTATCAATATAAAAAGCATGAAATTTAGCTGAAATTGACTGTTCCTTATTAAAGTCATACAGCTGAAACTTAAGTTTAACAGGACAGGTGACCATAGGCAATAACTCCACTAAATGATGCAGTCAAAAGGGTTTAATTCAAACTCAGTTAAGGTCTCATGAATTAAAAGATGCATGCTAACCACAATTCTTAATGTAGTCATTATATAGATTTTTTTCCAGAGAGCGATCAGGGATCTTAACTCCTTTTAATGGAGATGAAGCATGGTGGAAGTCAAACACTCCAGCTCATTCAAGTTATTATCAATTTAAAACTTCTTGCCAACTGAGTTGAAACACACCTTTATTGCTGTTCCAGTTATCTGAATGTCTCATGTATCAACCACTTTCATTAAAATTACACATGAAACAATTATAATTTCTACAATCTGTGATGGCAAAATTTAGTTCTGCACCATTTCAACTGTTTCAGACTTAAAAACTATTTGCTAAATAGCCTAATGTTTAGGTGAGATGTCATGTGCATAAATAAACTGATTATGAACTGATAATGGATCAGTCAGAATATCCTGATTATCAATCATGAATTTTTATCCAGTTCCCAACACTAAATATAATAATCAGTCATTAAGTTATGCTACTGAAACAAATGTTGGGCAGATGGGCAATCAGGGACCACAACTTGAATAAAAAAAACATATAACATCACTGAACACTGAAAAAGGACTAATTATAAAAATACATGCAAAATAAAATTTTAGTTCAATTATAGAATTATGATGATGAAATAAGTCAGATACAGGTTTTGATATTGATGGCAGCACTGATTGTGATAGTTAATCAGATTCAGATGACTGAGTGTTACGGACATCATGACAGCCAACCAGTAGTATTTGAGGTTGAGAAAAGTTTCAGCTAGGCATATAACTTTAATTACTTGAAGGGGAATGAATCTTCTCAGGTTTTTAAAGGATATTAAAACTTTTACAGTCAAAACAATTATACAGCCACTGAGATCAAAATTTACTCTAAAACCTTTCTATAGATAACAAATACATATAATATGGGTAAAATAGTTATATTTTGGAATGAATTTAACATATGCTATATCTTTTCCAAGCAGTCCTACATGTATTTGCATGGAATCATTATCAAAACACATGTTATTTTTTTATACCACACTGCACTTTGTCGTTTCGGCACATTTATATAATGACAGCCTACATAACAGTATATAGACACTAGGAAGTAAAGGATTAACCAACCCAATAAGGTTTATGTAAAAAATAAAATTGAAAAGACATAAAATGACATGCAATCTAATTAGGTAATCTGCACATTATTATATTATTTGGCTTGAATTGGCTCAATAGTATTTCTGTATATCATGCTTACAAGGTCAGTGTAAACAATGTTTCAATTAAAAATTTAAATTGAAAAAATTAATTAACAATCCCTTGGAGGTTCTGATGATCTACTGTCTGAAAAGAATTTCATGAAATTCAACATAAGACCAGAGTTTTGAAACCATTCTGAAATTCTTGAGTGATATGTTTATTTAACAAAAGCAACCTCTCTCCAGTGTAAAAAAAATGATAGAAATTACGTCATTTGGAAACCTTGGTTTTAGCCCACAGGAATGCATTATAAAACTGGTTAAATGCTTCAACAAATTTTAAACATAATGAACTCATAACCAATCCATCATTTTGTACATTATTGATTTGTCACTGTATAGAGAACCCTCTGAAAATGATAGGCAGAAGACGGATCATTCCACAGACTGGGTCAAGACTGCAACACAGTCCAAGAACAGTTGCAGCATGCAAAATCCCATTCAGTTGTTAATAAAAGATGAATATATATCCAATATTGAATGTATTAAACTCCTAGGAGGATATGTTGATGATAAATAAATTTGGAATCATCATACAAATCATGTCTGTAAAATTTGAGCTTCCAAACTAGCATTAATTACTACAATGATTGAAAAGGTATCGACCAATGCATGCAATAAAACTTTTCTATTCAACTTACATGGATTACTGTTGCACAGTATGGGGCTCATGCACACAAATTAATATTAATTGCATAATCATACTTCAAAACCATGCAGCTAGAATTATAGTTGATGTCAATCCAATGACACCATCAGCTGACATGTTTAAGTCTTTAAACTGGCTTTCTACTGACAGAATAATTTCACATCACAAATATAATTTCGTTTCGGAAGTCCTTGATAATTGAAAACATTTTTCCCAGTCAATGTGCTAATGTCTAAACTATACCACCTCTTCATGTATGTACTCTTTAATATCAGCATCCAACCTGCGTTTAAAAGTACCAAGACCAAGAATAAATGCATTACAAAGACAAGTATAAATACAGAATCTTCTGACAGGAATTGGCTATATGCTCCAAGTAAAGCAGACAATTTTATCATCTTTATAGTAGGATGTTATTATGACCAAAACAGATGCCTGTAATCCCACCAAATTTTCCCTTAGTTTAACATGCATGTAGTATCTCCCACCAAATTTTATGTTAGTTTAACATGCATATAATATCTCCCACCAAATTTTCCATTAGTATAACATGCATGTAATATCTCCCAACAAATTTTCTGTTAATTTAACATGCATGTAAATCTCCCACCAAAATTTTCCCTCAGTTTAACATGCATGTAATATCTCTCACCAAATTTTCCGTTGGTTAAACATGTATTTAATATCTCCCAACAAATATTCTGTTAGCTGAACATGCATTAATATCTCCCACCATATTTTCCATCAGTTGAACATGTAATATCTCCCACCAAATATTCCATCAGTTAAACATGTAATATCTCCCACCAAATATTATGTTAGTTGAACATGCATGTAATATCTTCCACCAAATATTCCCTTAGTTGAACATGCACATAGTATCTCCCACCAAATATTCCATTAGTTGAACATGCATGTAATGTATCTCCCACCAAATATTGTTTAAAACATGCATATAATACCTCTCATCAAATATTATGATAGTTGAATATGCATGTAGTATCTCCCACCAAATATTCTGCTAGTTGAACATGCATGTAATATCTCCCACCAAATTTTCCATTAGTTGAACATGTAATATCTCCCACCAAATTTTCCATCAGTTGAACATGCATGTAATATCTTCCACCAAATATTCTGTTAGTTGAACATGCATGTAGTATCTCCCACCAAATTTTCAGTTAGTTGAACATCCATGTATTATCTCCCACAAATATTCCATTAGCTGAACATGTAACATCTCCCACCAAATTTTCTGTTAGTTGAACATGCATATAGTATCTCCCACCAAATATTCCATTTGTTTAACATGTACGTAAATTTGTTATCTCCCACTAAATTTCCATTAGTTGAAAATTCATGCAATATCTCCCAACAAATATTCCATAGGTTGAACATGCATGTAATATCTCCCAAAAAATATTCTGTTTGTTGAACATGCATGTAATATCTCCCACCAAATATTCCGTTAGTTTCTCCATTGTTCTTTATGATATGCATTATTCAGCTATAATATGATGTACAATACAATGTATCTACATTATCAAATTTTAGGTCAAATATCCGTGTGACATTAACCCACAAAGTAAATTATATTTTTTCTATTCTTTCATAAATATTGTGCACATGTATAAAAAATTGTGTTACCACAAATGTCTTTTAGCAAATTAGATAATAACTAAGTGAGTTTAACCCTCTGAAAATAAAGAATTATTATTATAAATATTATTATTATTTATTCCTGGGGGGAGACAACTCATGTATCCAAATGTTTTATGATAACTGCTACTATTTTTCATGTCAGCACTTTTTTCAAATACCAGAAGATGACATACTGAGATGCCTACATAATTAAAGTTCACAGGAGAGTAATGTTTTCTTAGTTAACCTGAACAAACATTACTGATACTTCACATGGTATCTTTTCTTGGTGTACTGATCAGTTTTGATGAAAAAAGCAAACTTGTTAGAGGAAACATAACTTCACTTTTTAGTATCATTTGGATGAATACATATGGAGTTCACTGGTTGACTACTGAATCATTTGGATGATTGATATGGAGTTTATTCACTGACTACTGAATCATTTGGATGATTGATATGGAGTTTATTCACTGACTACTGAATCATTTAGATGGTTAATATCGAGTTCATTGGTTGACTAGTGAATCGTTTGGATGGTTGGTATGGAGCACACTGGTTGACTACTGAATCACTTGAATGGTTGGAGTTCACTCATTGACTATTGAATCATTTGGAAACTAGTTAATATGTAGTTCATTGGTAGACCACTGAATCATTTGGAAGGTTAATAATGTGAACCTCATAAGCTGACTACTGAATCATTAATTAATGGTTAATACAGAGTTCACTGGTAAACGACTGAATCATTTGTATGGTTAAGATGGAGTTCATCGGTTGACTACTGATGTAATCTTAACGGGGTTATTGATCCCTTGGTGAAAGTTTTCGTCTGTTATTGAATTGTCACATAAGAGAGTTTTCAGTTTCACACTTAGGGTACGTTTCATACACCAAAGTTTCCCAAAAACATTGGGATTCATTCAATTTAGGGTGACACTGGTAGTTTGGAGTGAGAGAATGTCCCCTAGGCTTACACATGGTACAACTACATAGAATACAATGGAACACAAACCAATTCAACTGCCATCTAGGTTTGAATCAGTCCTAAATAATTGGGTTGTTGAACATAAGTTTACTGTATATACTCACTTATAAGTCAAGTCTAACTGCAAACAACTTAGACCCTTATCTGCCATTGTATAATGCATCAGCAGATCAGACTATGTTGCTTGTTCAAGTGATGACTCCTAACAAGCAACACAGACCCAGACCTCCCAGTGCATTATGCAACTGCAGATCTGGGTATATGCAGTTTGAGGTTTGATCTTTGACTGGTAACACAAGTATCATGAATGATAAGAGTAAACTTAAGTTAATGTCGGGGGGGGGGAGAAAATACTGAATATAAAAGTATTTACATTTTTCATGAAATTGTCAAATTTCATTAAGTTTTCATGAAATTTTCACATTATACTTAATAGTCTTGTTTCAATCAATGGGAAATTTTTCAAAAATCAGAAACATGTATTTTAAAAAACAGATATTCAAATGAATATGGAGAGCATTTGCCATCTCTCTTAGAGTCAATTATTCTTGCAGAATGAATAACAATGCATGACATAGCAGCCTTTATTGGATGCAAGATCTGTCCATCTTCATTTAGTACCAACTTGATATCATGTTTTAGTGAAAACCTCATCTTTGTATGACCATCCATTCATGAGAAGCAGTACAAACAAAATTTTCAAGATGGTCATAATGGTGGATATATTGAATGTCAGATTGGCACCATTTTCATTTGGGACCAACTGGATGCCATAAGAAGTCTTCTGGTGAAAAATCCATTTTGATATGACCATCTATCCATCTCAGTAGCAATAACACACTTTTCATGATGACCACAATGGCAGCTGTACAAGACTTGACAAGAAGGCCTCTGGTGAAAAATCTGTATTGATTTGATTTTTGATTGAGCAGGAATAACAATAACATTTTCAGTATGGCTGTCATGGTTGCTATATTGATTGTCAGATCAGCATCATTTTCATTCAGAAGCAACTGTACATTATATGTTCAGCAGCAATAGCAAAAACAAGATTTCAAGATGGCCACGGTGGCCATACTGGCTGTCTAATCAGTGCAATTTTCATTAATGATTAGACTCTGTGTGTGTGTGTGTGTGTGTGTGTGTGTGTGTGTGTGTGTGTGTGTGTGTGTGTGTGTGTGTGTGTGTGTGTGTGTGTGTGTGTGTGTGTGACGTTTCATCCTCCAAAATGTTTAGGATGAGTAGTGATAATAAACTTTTGCTAATAGATGGATGGGCAATGGACAACCCATAAGCTCTTACAGACCTAATAAAAAAATATTGACCCAATTTTAAACAGAAACAGCCAATGAGTATAATGAATAATCAATTACGTTAAAGCTTTATTACATGAACATTTAGTAGGAAAGCAATTCATATGGTGCTAGTTGGTAATTAAATAATATCAGCACACAAAAAACCTCTCAAGATCCAGAACTACAGATAAAATCTCATTAGTGTTGTCTTTAACTTCCAAGAAAATAAGATCAATAGTAAGTTCTGTTACAATAATGTGGTATAGGTACCCTCTATAACACCACACTCTGTGGAATACCACTCCGACAGAATTAATACTGTATGCCATCACTGAAATTGAGTATACTGCCATATAATGAAGTACATGATGCATTGTTCATTATAATCATGTCCATGGGGGTCAAAGGGTACAAGGCCATGAAACTGGCTTATAATGAGGTACACGTTAAATATTCACCTTATGAATGGAATCCCTGACCATGCTTGTCTTACAATAATAACCATAACAAAATTTAGTATTGTGGCTATTTGTCAGTTGGTATTATTGTGACTATTTGTCAGTTGGGAATAAAGATGACAAGAAATAAGGAAAATGGAGACAATTTTAGATTCAAATGAGAAAAACGTTTGAATGACTGATTTGGGACTTTTGCTGGATTGTGAAATTAGAACAATCTTCCTGACTGAATATGTCATTCAACATTTATATAAATATATATGCAAAACATTTATTATTATAAGCATTAGGTAATGAAAGAAATGTGCACAATCTATTGATCAACTTTCAATCTTGATACAGTTAAACCTCATTAGATAAAAATCACATTAAACAAACTTCTCTTCAAACCAAATCATGTTTCTGATCCTGAATAGTTCCTTTTTAAATTTCATTGATTTTTAACACCCTAAACCTAAGCTCCTCTACTCTGAGAACTGAAAAAATAAATTGGTCCCAAAGTATCAATTTTAAAATAAAATGAATCTGATACCCAAACTTAATCAGAATATGAATGGTCTTTAAACAGCATACAGCCAACTAGAGTACAAAAACCCCAAAGAAACACATATCTATGTATCCTAATCATCACAAATATTTAGTTTAAAGATTGACTGGCTACTGATATTTTGTTAAAACATATTCATTTTCATATGAAAATACAACTTATCTCATTTCATTCTTATGTAAAATATGAGAACCACAGTAAATTAAAAATCCTAACAAAAAGAAATTTTGATTTGGTCCCCATGGATTTAAATCTTGAAAGATGTCACAATACCATCATGCGCCAATGAAACCAGTGCTTAATTGCAGCTCCATTCCCATTTTAATAAAAACACTGAAGAAAAACTGACAATCAACAGCTAAAATTATCCCTTGATAATACATGTATGTATTGTAGTAGCATTTTGCCACACATCTGTACAATAGTGACCATACTGACAACTAAAGGTAAAGCTCACAAAATCTAAATAAATATTGCAGAAGAATTTAGAAAGATAAACCTTTCAGAATAATGCAAACATGAAGTAGACAAAACAAAAATAAATATATAACTATCCAAGCACACTCCTCCGTGAAGGGACCATGGTCTTATTATAGGAGAAATCCTCCAATTCTTTCAGCACATAGTCTACATTATTGCAATAAAGTCTTTTTTTTAATTATTAAAGTCAGGAAACCTGCATCACCTGCTGGAAATGTCACTTATTGTATCAGACAGACAGACAAATGGTAGTCAAATTTTGATTTCTCAATAACACTTTATCAGAGAGCAGACTTGATGTAAATTAATTTCATGTGTGATGAAATAAATAAATATCACTTTGGCAATTTGTTATTACTGTTACAATTACTTCTATTAACAGAATCATTAATTAAATTGCATATCTTTTCAAAATATAATCAATTACTATGTTTTACTTGTGATAATTATAAGTGAAACAAACTTTTAATGACAGGTTTTTTATGGTAATTGTTGGAATTATATGAATTTCCTCACAAATGCCTGACAATCAATTACTTTTAATTACTTAAAATATCTTTAATCAAAAATAGATAATTACAATTACCCTAGGTTTGCAAGAGAGCCTGATTCTGTCTGTGCTTACCAAGAGAGTAACACTAGTATGTCTTATCTTAATCTTGATTCCATCTGTGCTTACCAAGAGAGTAACACTGGCCTGTATTATACCAATCCTGAATCTGTCTGTGTTTACCAAGTGAGTAACACTAGCCTGTATTATACCGATCCTGATTCTGTTTGTGCTTACCAAGAGAGCAATACTGGCCTGTATTATACCAATCCTGAATCCATCTGTGCTTACCAAGTGAGTAACACTAGCATGTATTATACCAATCCTGATTCCCTCTGTGCTTACCAAGAGGAACACTGGCCTGTATTACACCAATCCTGATTCTGTCTGTGCTTACCAGGAGAGTAACACTAGCATGTATTATACCAATCCTGATTTCCTCTGTGCTTACCAAGAGTAACACAAGCCTGTATTACACCAATCCTGATTCTGTCTGTGCTTACCAAGAGAACAATACTGGCTTGTATCATACCAATCCTGACTCAGTCTGTGCTTACCAAGAGAGTAACACTGGCCTGTATTATACCAATCCTGAATCTGTCTGTGCTTACCAAGAGAGTAACACTGGCCTGTATCATACCAATCGTGATTCTGTCTGTGCTTGCCAAGAGAGCAATGCTGGCCTTTATTATACCAATCCTGATTCTGTCTGTGCTACCAAGAGAGTAACACTGGCCTGTATCATACTAATCCTGATTCTGTTTGTGCTTACCAAGATAGCAACACTGGCCTGTATTATACCAATCTTTATTGAGTCTGTGCTTAGCTTTGAAATAAGCAATTAAGTTTAATATAACCATGATCTTGTCTAAAAACAGACCTGGAATTGGATTTTTTCACAGACACAGTTTTTAAAAAATAGCAGAAGGTTCAGCTTTTCTGGAGTCTAATATTAACACCAATTACAATATACAAAAGAAGAGTCTCTCTAAGGAACTCATATTCCACTGACTGAAAAGAAATTCCAGTAATTCTAGATTAGATCATTTCTAGTTTTTTAATTGCTGAGTGTTGAGACCATCTCTGATATTCCTCAGTGAAAAGATTTTCATATCGGCAACTTTGGTAGTCATATGGAATGTAACATCAGCACCATTTCACTTGGACACTCTGAACATCACTGGAAGACTTTTGGTGCAAACCTCTAATTGTTTTAACCATCCATTCAGGAGAATTATTGAAAAGATTTTTAATATGCTCATTGTAGCAGCCATATTTGAGATTGAATTGGCACCAATTTCATTCAGGACCAACTAGACATCAAAATTAGTCTTCTGGTGGAAACCCATGTCAATATGACTTTCCATTTAGGAGTAGCAGTATCAAGATTTTCAAGATGGCTGCAATGGTGGCCATGCTGAATGTCTAATTAGTAACTATTTCATTTAGTACCAGCAAAATATCATATAAAGCAGTCTCAGGTGAAAACCCAATGTTGATGTGACTTTCCATCTGAAAAGAGCAGTAGTTAGAATTTTAATGAAAACCCCATGTTGATATGATTTTACATGTCGTCGGAGTAGCAATTTCGTAACTGTCAAGATGGTTACTTTGATGGCCATATTGGATGTCACTTAACTAGACATCACAAGAAGTCATTTAGTGAAAACTCCATACTGATACAACCAACCAATCAGAATCAGTAGTGATAAGATTTTTATGCTGGCCCTTGTGGTTGTCATATTGGATGTGGCACCATTTTCATTTAGGACCAAGTAAACCATGGCAAGAATATGTGTGCAAAGTTTACAACAATCCTCCAAGAACCTTGGGAGAAATAGCAATAACAAACTTGTGCTAATGGACCATCCAATTAGCTTACCTGGTCTATAACCAATACAGCTAAAACAAGTACACCTGCATTTGTGTGTGACTGCATGCCCCCAGTAAAACATTGCCTCAATATATTGTCCTTCATTATAAGGCAGGTATTGTCATGGATCCAATTTCAATATGTAGGTAGTAAAATTATATGTATTATGTGTTTCATTAAAGCATGGACATAATTATAATGAGGGAGTACTGCATCATGTACTTCATTATAAGACAGTCTCATTCTAAGGTTACGTATTATACAGTACTCTATGGCTTCCATGGAGAGCATATATTAAACACTATCACAGAAAGTACATCACGGGATATAGATGACTGAGTGACAAGCTTCCACTTATTTCAAGCTCACTCTCCTCATTAACAATAGTATCAACTGACATGATCTTATTGAGATGAGGAATTAAATACAACAAAAAGATAAAATGTTTGTTACTAGCTTATGAGATATTCCAAGAAAACTGTGCATAAATTATTCTGATAATATCAGATAGTAATTAACAAGTTCTGATTTTGGAAACATGCTGTTACATACTATAACAAAATATGAAAAAGGTTGGTGGGTGGAGGGTGTTGAGTAGAGTAAGTGCATTTTAACTTCACATTACGTCTGCCAGGTACATAATCACCTGCACCATGGGTTATATCAGGAAAGTGTGAAGACACACAAATACCTAAATAAATCTTTCAGTTTTTGTAAGGACCATGTTGAATGTCTTCTTGACTGCCTCGTGTGACTGCAAGGGGTTACCCAACAGTAATGAAGATAGGTCTTTATTATGGAACCATGTACATATTTTATGGTTTCTATTAACAATGTTTTTAGTACAGACTAAAAGAAAATGCTTTGCAATTTCTGCTTCACCGTATTAGCAATTATTGTCTAATGACCATTGACTTTATTAATAGGTCAAATGACCATTGATTTTATTAATAGGTCAAATGACCACTATTTTATTAATAGGTCAAATGACCATTGATTTTATTAATAGGTCAAAGTCCTTAATGCTCAATTTGTGTATATCCCTCACAATAACAGTAACAGACTGGGACATTAGAACCCCACCCTGACAGTAATAAGCTTGGACTTTATATCTCTCACCCTAACAGCAATAAGCTGGGACTTGTATGCCATGACCCTGACAGTAACAGACTGGAACTTTATATCCCTCCCCCTAATAGTAATAGACTCCAGGGACTTTATATTTCCCACCCTGACAGTAACAGGCTGGGACTTTATATCTCTCACCCTAACAGCAATAGGCTGACAGGCTGGGACTTTATATCCCTCACATAGAAATTTTCTTGATTCCATGTTTAAGTATAACTTAAATGAATAAAATGACAGTTTGTTCCTATTCTCCAAAATGGAGAAGATTCCATTCAATAACAGTATTTACGAAAAATGAATTTTTATATAAACTAACCCAGGCAAAAGGCACTTGTTCAAGGTTCAATCTATCACGAAATTGTCTATTACTTGCTGGAGATTTGGCAGAACCAATGTCCACAGAAATCCTGGAGTTATACATGCGATGTGGATTTTGTTGCCCCAAAAATGATTATTCACACTTCAACTTGTAATTTTTCTCTGTCATTTTTTTAAAACCTGAAGTTATGCAACAATATCCCAATTCTTCAAAGAGGTTTAACAGATGAAACATAAAAGCTCCAATGATTGTAGATCCAGTCTGCATTTTTAACTTCATAATCTGCTCATCTTTTTCCATGTTTTTATAGACACTTCCTGTGTATGTGTATGCCAAGAGAGGTATTCATTAAGAGAAAAGTGCAAACATTTATGGGAAAAGACACATGTAATATGTATCATTCAATGAAGGTAGTGGGTGTTGCTCGCTTAGAAATTTCTGGATATAGTCATTAATTTGATTTGATCTGGATTAAAATCTCCCGCTCATTGCTTCTCCCACAAATTATTTATGTAGGTCTTTGTTGTGAACACCTGCAAGAGCTGAACACTCTAAAATAATTGACAATTAAGTATCATCAACAAATAGTCTTATATTGAATTGAATATTCATAACAATATGATTAAATTAAAAATAATATTAGTCCAAGTACTGAACCTTGATGCACACCAGCCCTGATGTCTTATTTATCTGAAGTTTAACCTTCTGTAAGAACATTTTGAGTCCTACTAGAAAGGTAATTTTTAAACCACTCCAATAATCTACCACCAGTTCCATTACTTCTTAGTTATAAATAACACACTTGTACTTAACTTTGTTGAAGGCCTTACTTAGATCACAAAATACCACTCTTTATTTCTTTGCCTTCATCAACTGCTTTGCAAAAAGTGTTATAAATATCACACAATGGTAAAACTGCTGGATCATTAGGGTAAATGAAGCCAGATTGCAAATGAGTTATATGGGTACAGAGTGCAAGATACTTATATATAAATGTCTGTAGGCACATTTTGCCAACTCTTCACACATGGAAGAAGAAATAGTTCTGTAATTAGAGACAACAACATTTTTCCAACCCTTTACACACAGAAGAAATAGTTCTCTAATGAGAGAAAATATCTGTGCCCGCTTTTTGTGAGTTGGGTTACATTTACTGACTTTTACATTTTAGGAAAATATGTGGTTTGGAGCAATTGTTAAACATTTCTGATTTCATCAGGATCCCCTGTTTTGGGAATGTCAACATTATTAGTGGAAGTATTATCTACACAGGACTGGGTAGTCTAAGTATTGTCTACAAAGGACAGGGTGGTGTAAATATTATCTACAAAGGACAGGACAGTGTAAGTATTGTCTACAAAGGACAGGGTAGTGTAAGTATTGTCTACAAAGGACAGGGTAGTGTAAGTATTGTCTACAAAGGACAGGGTAGTGTAAGTATTGTCTACAAAGGACTGGGTAATCTGAGTATTGTCTACAAAGGACTGGGTAATCTGAGTATTGTCTACAAAGGACAGGGTAGTGTAAGTATTGTCTACAAAGGACTGGGTAATCTGAGTATTGTCTACAAAGGACTGGGTAATCTGAATATTGTCTACAAAGGACTGGGTAATCTGAGTATTGTCTACAAAGGACTGGGTAATCTGAGTATTGTCTACAAAGGACAGGGTAGTGTAAGTACTGTCTACAAAGGACTGGGTAATCTGAGTATTGTCTACAAAGGACTGGGTAATCTGAGTATTGTCTACAAAGGACAGGGCAGTGTAAGTATTGTCTACAAAGGACTGGGTAGTGTAAGTATTGTCTACAAAGGACTGGGTAGTGTAAGTATTGTCTACAAAGGACAGGGCAGTGTAAGTATTGCCTACAAAGGACTGGGTAGTGCAAGTATTGTCTACAAAGGACTGGGTAGTGTAAGTATTGTCTACAAAGGGCTGGGTAATGTAAGTATTGTCTACAAAGGACAGGGTAGTGTAAGTATTATCTACAAAGGACTGGGTAATCTGAGTATTGTCTACAAAGGACTGGGTAATCTGAGTATTGTCTACAAAGGACAGGGCAGTGTAAGTATTGTCTACAAAGGACTGGGTAGTGTAAGTATTGTCTACAAAGGACTGGGTAGTGTAAGTATTGTCTACAAAGGACAAGGTAGTGTAAGTATTGTCTACAAAGGACAGGGCAGTGTAAGTATTGCCTACAAAGGACTGGGTAGTGCAAGTATTGTCTACAAAGGACTGGGTAGTGCAAGTATTGTCTACAAAGGACAGGGTCGTGTAAGTATTGTCTACAAAAGAGAGGGTAGTGTAAGTATTATCTACAAAGAACAAGGTAGTGTAAGTACATGTATTATCTAGGAAGGACTGGGTAGTGTAAGTATTATCTACAAAGGACTGGGTAGTGTAAGTATTGTCTGCAAAGGACAGGGCAGTGTTAAGTATTGTCTGCAAAGTACAGGGCAGTATTAAGTATTGTCTACAAAGGATTGATCAGAGAAGTTACTGATAAATGCATTTTATCAAGGGTTGTACTCCTAATTTCAGTGCTGCACTTATAACTCTGTTTATCATATCTCTAAATATCATCCATATGGAAAGAAATATTCGTTCTTTCAGCCAAGTAGTGAAGTGTTGCAGTTTATTGTACCTTTGGTTTCCAGCACAACCTATTCTGATAGTTTTCTTGTTTTGTTATATCATAACCAGAACTTCAACAAGAGGAATTAGGGCCCCCACTGGCTGAGTGATCTAAAGTGCTTGTCTTTACAGATCACTCACGTATATCACCTTCGTCCGCATGACTTTGAGTCTTGGCATGGTTATGTGAAAAGTCTGCCAGTAGCTTCCCATGGGTAGATGATTCTTCCTTGATTCTTTCTCCACCAAATATACTCACTGCCATGTATAGCCTGTCATGTGCTGAATAATGGCATTCAATCCAACAACAGTGCCATCATGAAACTGTTTTGCATGAAAGGTCAAGACTTCGGCAAAATTGAATCCTCTTGATAGTCTCCAAATACTAGTAATGTCAATCCAATGAGAAGTTTTATGACTGATAGGTTTTACCACGGATAGTTGTTGTTGTTGTTGTAAGGTTTAACACCATTTTTCAGCCACCACCAGTTATACTGGCCACCATTTATAGCCTATCTTATATAGGCTATAAATGGTGGCCAGTATAACTGGTGGAGGAAGAATCCTGGAAAACCCCGGGAAGAACCACCTACCCACGAGAAGCTACTGGCAGGCTTTCTCACATACCCACATTAGCCGAGCCTGAGACTTGAACCCATGGAGACAGAGGTGAGATGGCAGTGATCTGGAATGGTGAATGCTTTAGACCACTCGGCACCACAGATGGTATTAATATACCAACATATGTTAGATTTGCAGAGAAAATAGAGACAAAATTAATGCGAGAATATGGTAAAACATGAAGGAAAATGAATGCATTTGTTTTGGTGTACATGGAATAAGAGTTTTTAAATTGTTGACAACAATGCTGTAAACATGATACCTATGTCAAACCACGTTGGTGGAGGTTAAACAAAAAAGAAATCTATGTTTCACATTTTCAGTTAATCAACAAAATCTTAAAAAATAAAACTCTGAGTGACCAGAAAAGACAAAAAGTCTCATTATTTGTACATGAAGCATCTACCATATATACCTACATATAAGTAAAGTCCAACTGGAAAATATATAAATCCAGATCAACTGTTGCATATTGCACTAGTATATCTGGCTATATCCAGTTTGTTAGGAGTTACAAACATCAAAGACCCTTATCTGCTGACACTTTATGTGATGGCAGATCAGGGTCTATGTTGCTTACATTTGGACCCAACTTACAAGCAAATATGGTACTTGTTGAAGTTCTGCGCATGATATCACACAGAAAAACTCTGTCAAAATGGATTTTGCTAGAATATCAAAAGTACAATAAACTCCAACACTTTAAAAATTTAATACTAGGAATCACTCTGGCAATATGGTCCATATATATATATATATATATATATATATATATATATATATGTGCATGTCATGCTCTGTATTTAGAAACTACCTACTGTTTGCACAGTGGACTGATGACAAAGGAAAAAGAGATCATTTTAAAGACTGGATTCGTGACGAATAAATATAATTTTCGAAAGTCATGATTTTTCCAATACTTGTAGACATGAAATAATGCTACAAAATAGAATCAACTCACCTCGACATTTGAATGTTCAGGAAATTAGCCCTATGTATTTTTGCAAGTCAAGCTATAGACACTTCTACCATCTGTTTACCATCCATTTCATGGTAATGCCAGGCCAGGAAAGTCTGGCATCTCTACAAGATCCATCTCCATAGGACCAATTCAATAATTCATTTATTGAATTTCAATATTGTCCTTGATTATTGGACCATTCTCTGCTATGTTTAAGTGATGTTGATACCAGATAGTGTTACTTTGGTGGGTTGACCTCATTAATGGAAAATCAATACCAGCTTTTTCAGCCAAAACACTGTTATCAACCCTCACAAGACAGTCATGTGCTGCAATCTCAAATTGGAAGCAGAAGTACATAAATGACCATTCAGGCACACTAAAACTGGCATTATTACATACTTACATTAGTCAGACAGAAATAAGCCCCCTCCCCAAAAGAAATTATGTGTGGTTCTAAACCTGACCTACCTACTTTTCATGGCCCTGACCCAATAATCTTTTACCACATACAAACGAGAATCAGTACCAACTATGCCCAATTTTTCAACTGAGAACTGGTAACTTTTGAAGTATGCCCAATTTTTCAACTTAGAACTGTAACTTTTGAAGTAATGCCCTGTTTTTCACCTAAGAATTGGTAGCTTTGATTGGAAACTGACATGAACTAACACAAGTTGGATCCAATAGTAATATAATGAGACCCGTATCTGCCTACCCTACTTTGTTCACACCAGAACTACATGTATATTTTAGGGGAGTGGGGACTAAAAAGATGTTTCCCCCTCTCCTCTTTGCCCCTAAAACCATCCTCTCTGCCCTTCTAGACTCTCTCATTTTACCTTTAACCTGATAACAAAAATGCTGCACTAAAACTAATATCTTCTACTAGTTCCGGATTTTTAAAAACTGTTTATTCAATGCAGGATACATTTAAATATTCCTCTGTCTAGTACTTTATCCAGACAGATGGCTTTCTAACTCTTGTCACTTATATTAAGTCCTTAGAGTACCAAAAAAAATGCCTCTTGATCCCAAAAAGTGCCTTTATCATAAAATATGACCCTCTTGCTCATACTGCAAAAAAGTAAGAGGCCCAAGTTGGCCTGAAATCATTCGCTTGGCAAACATGTGCCTAAAAACCATATTTACTGGGCAAGAGGAGATAACTAGAATATTTTGGTCATTATGATACTTTCCATAAAATTTCCTTCCAGTGTTATTAATTGGCTTGTTAAATGGACATTGACAGGCTTGGTAGTGGAGGACTGAACACCCTGTGGAACGCAGTGCAAGAATGCAAGGGGTCTGAAGATCCATCAGTCAAGGTTGCAGTGTGGGCCTGTGAGAAATCAGTTGCAATGCAGAGTGCTTATCTCTGGCGAGACAGTAGGATATCAACCAGGTACACCTTTCCCTTGATAACTCGTGCACAATGTGATCCAAAAACATAAACCGCACTATAAGCGAGGGCATGAGTTATTGAGGGACCTCCATAACAATATGAAATGATACCATCCCTTGCTGGACATCGAGAAAACCACATGGGGGAGGGGGGAACGAACTGGTCTGTTTAATGGCTGAATACTCGTTTTAAAATCGCATTGGGAATAATTGTCAATAAAGCGCTTTTTGTAATGAAGTCATTCGTTTTTATGTAAAATTGACCTTTATTTTTAAGATGCCCAACCACTGAGAGATCGTTATTATTGTTGTTCAAACTAGTTTCAAAACATTGTGTATTACATCACTGCTTTATGGTGTTGTTGAGTAGTCTGGTTCCCTGATCTTTACCCCCCCTGCTTTGCTCTCTACTCTTGTGGAATGCAGCTCAAGGAGCATTCTAAGCAGGGAACCAGACTAGTTATTGATTCACATTCACAATCAAACAAGATTCCTTTGTTAAAAAAAACGGAACATTAAGTTCGTGAAAGAGCCGTCATCGTCAAAAGTCAGTTTTGTGTATTGTTCTATAATAAAATATTGATGCCATGATTTCATTGGAATTAATAGTGAAATTTCTTCTCATCCATGTGGAAATCTCCGAGTGCCAATTCAGGAATTACAAATTAACTACAAACTCTAAAACTAGCTTTGCATTAATAAAACGTATCTGTGAAACAGAATTTCATGTCATCAAGTATTTATTTGGCTTGGTTGTTTTGCTGTTGTAGATCACATTTGTGTATAAGTATGCTAATTTAAGGTAGTTTAATTATATTACGTTCTCTCAGAAAAATGTACAGTGTTCGATTGATCGCTTGCAGTAAGTTGACCTGATGCTAAGACTGGGGTCACTAGCTCTTATACAGGTTGGATTTGCGTTCCTTTAAAATTTTCAGTTAGTCAGTCCACTTTATTTCATACAAAAGACATAATTAATGTGGTGATACAAGGTCAGCTTTTAATACAGTGCAACAATACAGCATATACTTACTTAAATTAGGTATCCAAACACCATCGGCACTTAATTAGGTTCTCAAAGAAATGTTAGCGGACATAGCTGTTACAGTAGATTGACATATTTCATGTTTGAATACAGCAGGGCACATTGTATTTATGATCATTACGCTTCAGCCAAACTAAAAGATATACCAAAAATGCATTTCACTTGATAAAAACGTATTTAATTGGTATTTGTTTATTTAAATGCTGCTTCAAGTAGACATTAGTGACAATTTTCATTGATCAAAATTTTGATGCATACTGTTATTTACAGTGTACCTAGAATGTTGTTTGGAAAGAAATTTTAAGAAAATACATGATTTCTGATTAAAAGTTGATAATTTCATAATGCTAAATCAGATTTCCAGGTCATATCAACCGTTTTCAATGATAAAACGAGCGATATATCATGGTTTTAGTTACCAATTTTTGATCGTGATTTTCTTCATGTTCAACAAATAGGGGTCAAGTTTTTGTCACTTTCTAATAAGAAAAAAAAAGGGATCCATGATTGACCTCACATTATAAGTGGGTTTGCAAGTTATCAGGGCGCGAGTTATGGTGGAGAGGCAGATTTGGGGCATTTCTGCACCAAAAAGACGCTACTAAACTCGCATTTTAGGAGAGAGCACCTACGGTTTCTAGTCAGACTAAACTACAACACCTTGTGACTGAAGACTAAGAAATGCTTAGACAAGTCAAGATAAGAAGAATTGAGCAAGCAGAATGGCTGAAGATGGACAATATGAAGTTCTGAGAAGAATTTGATGATGACTTGGAGAATATATAAAATGCTGCTGTGCAGGGGATTGTTTGATGGAAGGATCAAGTCCCTTTTGACCATCACTTATACGATAGGAGTGGAGAGATCTGGTGTCAATAAAGCATGATAAAAGCCAGCAACGTCCAGACCAAACACTCATGACAAGTTAAAGTAAAGAAGATATGGCAGGAGTTTTGTCACTGAGGAGACAGATCATGGATGCTACACAAGAGAAGATGCCGGACAGCAACAGTTGCAGGAGGTCCTCAGAGAAAGACTGCTTAAAGTCAAGAAAGCAGAATAACTTTGAGAAAGGAGAATGAAATCATGTAAGAAGGTGGCCTTTGTTGCAAACTCTAACAAATTTGCTTCATCTCTCAAGGGTGAAGAGCAGTATAGACAGTTGTAGTGTAACAGAGAAGAAAACGAAAAGTTCCTGCCACAAACACATTCTGACCCTCACAAAGATGATCTGGGAGAGTGTCAGAGAATCCAATCCGTAAGGCACCATCTCATGTTCTAGAAACAAGGAAGCCAATCTGGAAGGATGTGAGGTTGTAAGGAAAGCTAAACCCAGCCCAGCCCCAGAACATAGTGGTATATCCTACAAAGCGTACAATATGCAAGCGAAGTTAATGAGATGTCTTTGAAGCCTGATGGTGGTATGGAGGAAAGGGAGAATCCCTGCTTGTTGGCAATATGCTGAAGACTGCTTTTCACCAAAGAAGAAGGACTTCAAAGAAAGGTGAATTCATATGATTTTTTGAGTGCACTGAACACACAAATACTTCAAGTAAATTCCACAGAGAAGCCAGGACTGATGATGGCAAGATGACAGTTGTATAGATGGATCTTGCTAGAACCAATGGTCCAATACCCAACAAGCTGAATGAATTAGCTATTGACCATTACTATATACCCAAGGGTGTATGGCAGGTAATTAGGAGGTATTACAGCAACATCCTTCTATGATTCATAGCCAAGTCCACAACATAAATTGCACTAGATAGAGGGATTATCACACTCTGAACCATTTCTATCATACTATTCATCATGGGCATGAACTGCATAATCAAAGCAGAACAGAAGACAAGGGGAAAAACAATGTCAGGGATGTGTACCATCTAACAGGAGATTCATGGATGACCCAATATTCACCACTGACACACACATCCAAGCTAGATGGATGTTGACAGCACTGGAGGACACTGCAGCATGGGCTCACATGAAGCTGAAGCCAAGGAAATCCAAGAGCTTTGTGATAACAAATGGTTGGGTCATCTTACAGATTGTGATGAAGAACCAAAATGAGTCGATCTCATCCATCCTGGATAATCCTATCAAGTACCTTTACAAGTTGTTTTATGTGATGCTGAAAGACATAAAGCATCAAACAGTTTAAGAATGAGATATAGAAGGGAAGCAGAAGATTGCTAAATTAGGACTTCTTGGAAAATTCAAGGCATGAATGTACCAGAATGGACTGCTACCTGGACTATTCTGTCAATTTCTGCTATACAAGATAGCAATAATGACTGCAGAGGGCTTCAAGAGAACAATCAGCAAGTATCTGCACTGATAACTGATAACTTTGAGTTCCACCATCTTTCACAGAACTGTGCTCTACACCAGGTCAGCAATGCTCCAGCTACCATGGACATGGTGGAAGAGTTCAAGGTGGACAAGACAAGTGTACTTTTAATTATAATGCACTTCCAGAATGAGAAGATCACTGCTGCAGGCACTACAATCAGGACTGGCAGAATGTGATCAGTTTCCCATTCATGTGAATCAGTGGGGAATAGATTCCAGCACAAGGACATAGTGGGAATAATGTTCTCTGGAAGTCATTATTTGGAAGAATGTCACAGCCACTGCTGGAAGAAAGCTAACCCAGTTACAATAACATCAATAATCGAGGATCAGCTATGGAAAGTGGAGGAAGAGTTGACAATCCAAGACTGTCCAAATGAGAAGCCAAGGTGCATGAACCAGGTGGTTACTTCTCGAGTGGAAGCTAATGTGGGCCAATATTTGGAATTACAAACCTATCCTGTTCCAGTTTCTGCTGAGATCAGTGTATTATGTTTTGCCATCTCCAACACACATGCACAGATGTGGTCTAATTGAGAATCCTGTGTCATCTCTGCAATCCAAGTGGTATAACTAGTGCACATCCTGCTATCGTGCCAGACTGCACCAACACAAGGTTGCTATATATGGATACACAACAGAGTCTTCTAAGAACCAGCAAACATTTTGGAGAGGGAGAGAAAGTTAAGATTAGTACCAATCACTAACTAAAATTCATCAACTTTGTCAAAGACAGTCTGATACCAGCAACACCTCACCATAGAGGATGGGAATCCTCAATGAATCAGGGATTTGGGAGATACTGATCATGGGAAGAAATTGCTTTTTTTCTGGAAATTTTCTAGAGATCTCTTCATCCAAATGTATTCATTTGGTCAGAGTTTAGAAAGAAGATGGTGGTTAATGAGTTGACTATTCCCTAGAGTAGAAATGTGAAGAGGTTCAATAAAGAAAGTTGAACAAGTATGCAGAAGTGATAGAAACATGAAAGAGCTGGGAATGTGATACTTGGTTGTTCCCTGTAGAGGTAGGAAGTAGAGAGGTTTCTGCTCACTAGGTCTGGAAGATGCTCAATGTTCTTGGGATAACAGGAAGAAACTGTAAAGTGGCAGATGAAGCACTGGGCAAAACTGCTGAATGGAAGTCCAGTTGGTTATGGATAAGGGCAAGAGCTGGCTGCCTACCATTAGCAGGTAGTGAATAATCAACACTGCCACTGCCATCAGGAGGGTGTTCTGTGATAAGGGGTTAAACATCCAGTGATTGATGGTCCCAGCTGATGATGCTGGTGGTGCAGCAGTGGTTACACTTTATTAAAATATTGCCTGCATAATTTACAAAAATATTATGCTAAGGTTACTGTCTTTCTTTGTATCTTCATCTACATTTGATGGCATGTAGGCAATACTGAAAGACCTTTATGCTAGGACATTTTTATCCAATTTGGGTAAATTTTGTTGTTTTTGTTTTGAATAAAGTTATTTTAATTGTATTGTTATTTTTAGTAACAGCAGTCATTTTTGATGGCAGATCACCATCATCTGTAAAAACTTGAAAGCAAGTTATGCCTGGATTCTTTCCTTAAAATCTGGTAAAAATTATGCATGGTAGATTTTGGAAAAACATTACTTAAAGTTGGTCTATTTTTAATACAGGTTGCCATATTTGATAATGGATTTGCATTATTTGCACAAATTTAAAAGCCCTTAATGCCGGAATGCTTCTTTTAAAATTTTGTAAAATTCTATTCATCAATTTTTTAGAAGTTAAATTGTTGAATGTTTTTTTTTTTCTTACTTTCAGTAAAAGTGGGGCTTATTTTAATGGCTGACCTGCATCATTTTTAAGAAATGGAAAGCCCTTAATACCTGTCAAGTTTGTTAAAAATCGGTTTACAGTTTTTGAGGAGTTTGCAAGGTTTTTGTATTCTTCATAGTAATGGTAGTATTATAGTCTGATATTGGATCAAACTTTGTTAAAATAAAAATTTGAAGCCATCCAGGATGCTTTCTGTAAAATTTTGTACTAAGATTCTGTTCAGTTTTTTTTATTAAATAAGTCAATTAAATCTTTTATTGTACTTTGGTAATGTTGCCTGTGTCTCATGATGATAGGTGTTTGAAAGTCCTTCATCTCAATCTGATCCATGCAAAGCTTGTACTGAAATTCATCCAGTGTCTTTTTAGAAGATTAACAGCAAATGTTGGTGGGCTATGCATGACCAACACTGGACACAAAGCCATATTAGAGCTCACAAGTGGGCTTATGGCCAAGCAGCTAAAAACATTCCTAGATGAATTACAACTAGCTGCTCAATACTGAATGACATTCAAGCTTAAATTCTGATGTTTACCCTGACAGCTGTCTTATCAGTAGACTGTCCAAGTCCAATCCATAATTTTAGTCAATTGTCCATAGTGTGCCATGCTAACACTGACAGTTGATCTAATACCACAAGGGTTTTGCCAAACTCACAAGTATGCTGGTCTCTATTTTTAGCATCACTGATCCTGTCATTTGCTGACAGATCCCCCCTCCCTTCCATGCCAGTAGCAGTTTGCATGAATTGGCTGTTCTAAGGTCAAAATTTTTGGTTCATACCATCATCTCTATTAAGTATATCTTGTCATCTGTTATTCTGAATGATGATAAATCCCAGTTAACTTTATTCTGTTCATCAACAGTTCATCACAACATCAAACTCATGGCATTCATATAAAATGGTCTCACTCATAATCTTACAAATGTTTGGAATAAAGTGGCTGTTCAACATTCTCAAGTGTTTCAATGATAAGTCCAATGAATGAATAGAACTCAGGCAAGCAGCAACCTTGCAGGAAAAGACTTAAGCCTGTTAAATCAGTTATCCTGAACCAATTAAAATTCACATTTCTGTGAAATATTCCATAGAAATGACAGTGAAAACTTAACAGTAAACAGCTCTGTAAACACCGTATACTGTTATCTTTTTTATAATGTGTCTTTTGGAAGAATTTCCATAATTCTATCTATAAGCCATAGCATGAATAAATACTATGATCTGAGTAGCATTTCATGAACCCTGTGAAGTCTGGAAACATGAAATGAAATACCTCCAAGGCAAAAGAGCAAGTCATCAAAAATTATATTTTTATCTGAATCAAAACAATAAGTTGACACAACACCACATGAATCTAATGTTTAAGTGCTTTATATTATTTGAGACATTTTCTGCACATCTAACATTATTAAATAAGGGTACTATGAACAGTACATTATATGCCTGCTGCGTGTTTAATGGGCCTCTATAGTTGAGCATGGCTGAATCTGGTGATTACCAGTACGGACCAATAGTTCTCATTGACCAAGGTATTTGGTGAAGGTATGAAGAAACAAACATTTTCTTAGTAGACTTACCATGACAATTACCTCTGACCCTTAGAGCCCATAACCTATAGGTTTCTTTATTATGACACCCTAAGTGCATGCCATCAACAAGGTTTGGTCAAGGAGCTTACTCAAAACTAAAAGTTATTCTGCAAACCCATTTTCTTTGAGCCACAATGACCTTGAAATCTTATCTTTTGACCCCCAAATCAATAGATTTTTTCCATACTTTAAGTGCAAGCCATTCATGCTGATCAGGGTACATGGTCTAAAATTAATGTTATTATGCCAAACAAGTTTCTTCTTTCAGTCACACTGACCCTGACCTTTGATCTTTTGACCCCCAAATCAAAAAAGTTCTTTCTTATAAAATGTGTATGTCACCCACAAACTTTGGTAAAGGTACATGGCAAAAAATAATGAAATTTGTGCTCAGAAACTATCTACATGCATCTTCTTTTAGTAACAGTGGTCTTGACCTTTGAACATTTAACCAAAACACCCTACCCCCAATCACCAGGTTTCTTCTTTACCCAACACCAAGCCATCCAAATAGCTTTTGGTCCAGGTTTATAATATGTAACTACTGTTACTTATAGTGTGTAAAACATTTTTCTTCCTTCAGTTAAAGTGATCTTATGGCCTGACCTTTTGAACTCCAAACTGCAAGCCATTGACCATGTCTGATCCATGTACATGATCTAGAACTAATGTTACTGTGCAGAAATCTTGCTTCTTCATTTAGTAACAGTGACCTTCACTTTTGACCCTTAGATCAATGGGATTTGTTCCTGCCCCAAAGTGCATGTCATACATAAAGTTCGGAAGCTGTAGAATGTAGACAGTCTGAGTTATTGCATGGTTGTAGATAGTAGACAGTTGGAGTTATTGCATGGCTGTAGACAGTAGACAACTTGAGGTATTGTGTGGAAACAAAACTGGTAACAAATGGCTACATGGACAACATTATAATATAATAAACTCCACTTAAAGGCAGCATATAAAATATCTTCAATCTTGATGAAACAGGTAGTAGGAACTAATGGTAGGGTCTATTCCATGATGCATGATTGTGGGATGCATGCCAATTTTTCTAAAACATCATGCCAAAAAGTCTAATGACTGCACAATAATCTTGCATCATAATGCAAACTTGGCCTTATTCACATCACCAAATTTATATTAATTCCAACATTTCCCCTTTTTTCGAAGTGGTGGGGGATTTTCAGTTCACAAAACTGTCCCGTTTGGGAGATGAATGGTATATTTTTTCTTTCTATCTATTTTTTTTTATTAAGAATTGAATTGCCCTTTCCCACTAGTCATAAAGAAAGCAAACTTTGATCAACATGAAATTAAGACTGTGTCAATTTAACCAAATATGCCAATTAGATTTAATATGAGCTCTTAAAAATCTGGCAAGCATCTTTACAACATAAAGAATGACGATTATTAGCTATCCAAATCTCCAGACATGAAAGTCGTAAGAACTGAAGAGTTTGTACTCAGTTACCATATATACAGACTTATAAGTCAAGTCCAACCGCAAGCAACATTATGCTGCTTAACCCTAATCTGCTGGCAGATAATGTACAAGCAGAACAGGGTCTATGATGTTTGTCTATTGATTACTTCTAATAAACTGCATAGACCCAGCTCTGCCAGCACATTATGTGACAGCAGATCTGGGTCTGTGTAGTTTTTAGTTAGACTTGACTTATAAGTGAGTATATATATGGTAGTTATAATTCTGACTATGGTATTAACAAAACCTTGTATGCATTAATACAGATTATGGTATGCATGTTAGCTGTGAGAGTAACTTCTAAATCCCAGTGCCCTTTTTAAATTCAATAAATCAATATTGCAAATCTTTCAGTTCACTAACAATACAGACTCAAGATGAGATGTGAGCTTGTATGTTTAATTGTATAAGTACCAACAATAAAACCACAAATGGCAATTTGGACAATGAGGAAGGCTAAACTGAAAACTGAATGTACATCACTGTTTTGAAATATAGGTCACATTGACCTGTTTGTAACAGAACAGTAAGTTTTAGTAGTCTCTTACAACAGCATGTATAATGGAACTAATTTAACTTATTGGTGTTATTCATTTACAAATTTTATATCCAATGTTAGAAGAGTTGATTTTTTACAATAAATAAATATTAAAATAAATTCTTGACTGATAAAAATTTAGTTTTAAAATAAAAAAACAGATCATGTTTCGAATGAATGTAAAATAACCATGTTGATGATGAATACTGACCCAGATGGTGTAATTATTTAAACCCATAATTCTGTTTGACAGAAGTAATAACACCTATAGTTTTCAATCAAACACTATTGTGTGATAAGAGAAAAACATGTCTATACAGGAAATTCAATGAACAAGATATTTGTCCTTTATATACATGTGTCCTTTATACAGAGATACTGTTAAGATAAGTTTCTATTTATACAAATTCTCATGCTATTGGCAATAATGGGGCCAAGTCAAATGGAATTCATCACAAGATTTACAGGTGAGCGAAACAAAAATATACATCCAGATGGGAATTTGCCACATCCACTGCATTTCATACGTTCTTATTTCCACCTGCAGCCCTCACTCCCCTGTGAGGGTAGTTAGTACCAGCAAGAATTCTGGGATAGTTTGTACTAGAAAGAGTTGCACAGTGCCTCAGTCAAGGTTAATGGCTTTACACTAGCTCCATAATATGAATTCAAACCTGGGAGTTGAGGTCATTTAAATATGACCAACATATCATGGCCTCACCAAAATTAAAATTGTGTTCAAATACCAGAACACAATTACTCTCTGATTTGATGCATGGGCTTATCAGAAATGCAACTAAACTAATTCCAGGGATTAATACATACCATTGGCAATCATATTAACCCACTGACCCATTTAGCAAAGAGATTTTGCTGGATTTCCTAATGAAACGATTCACTTGGGTAATGAGAAAGATTAGTTACAATTCAAAATTCTGTTCTGAAAAATGAAAATAAGTACAGGAGAAATAAGAAATGCATAGATTTGCCTGCCTAGACTTATTCAAAAGAATCTCTGCTTGAAACATTCTCCTTTTAACTTTGACATCAATGGCATATGTTGGACATTGTCCAACTCATCTAGAGAAAACAAAGGCAAGACAATATCTCCATGGAAACTTATATCATAGACATTTTTGAGTACTATATCACTCACTTGTAAGTCAAGTCCAACTGCAAACAACACAGACCCTCATGTGCTGTTCCACAAGACAATGGCAGTTCATGGTCTATGTTGTTTATTCTATCGATGACCCCCAACATACTACACAGACCCTAATCTGCAAGTGCATTATGTGTCAGCATATTTGGATCTGTGCTGCTTGCAGTTGGACTCAATTAATAAGTGGCTATATGTGGTTAAGTGCTCCAAAGCTTTGTATTAATTAGTAAACAACTAAAAGAGAGAAAAAAGGTACTGTCCTATTCTTTGCTAACATGGACATGAATTAAGATACTTACAAGGACATGGATTCAGATGCTTACAAGGACATGAATTAAGATTCTTACAAGGACATGAATTAAGATGCTAACATGGACATGAATTGTTAGGCAATGACCTAGCTGGCAATAAGGTTGTGGTTAATCCACTTCTAACTGACAAGTCTTATCTGGATCAGAAAGCTGATCCTATTGAAAATGAAATCCCTGATTTATACCCAGCTTGTGCAGCTACTAGAACTATGGCAAAGAAGCTCTTCCAAATGACATTGATCAGGACATTATTCCTTTAGCTGACATATTTGTTGGTCAGGCCTTAGATGAAGTCACTTTTGCTACCAATTTGATCAATCAAGAGATATTGATCATAGTGATTTTCTTTTTACTACTCATTTTCTTTATTCTAATCAGCATGACAAACAACAATCACTCATTGTCAAACAAGAACAAGATCCTGAGATCTCCTGTTTGTTTCAGAGGGCTAATTTAGCAAAAATTGAAGCCACAGATATACCTGTCTGTTTCTAATTTTGTTTAAAACGGGGTCTTTATCATAAAATGGAGACCACCTGAGATACTGCTGGTGACGAATAGTCAGTGAGCTTTCAAACTGTTGTTCCTAAGTCATGCTGACAGGAACTTCTTAGTCTAGTCCATCAAACTCATTTGGCTGGTCATTTAGTTGTCAGTAGGACTTATTAAAAGATCTTGAATAATTTTATTGGCCAAAAATTAAAAGTGATGATTGTAAATATTGTAGATCATGTCACTCTTGTCAAATTGTAGGAAAACCCAATCAGAAGATACCTAAGTCTCTCTGCAACCTATTCCCACATCTGACAAACCATTTAGTAGAATAATGGTAGACTGTGTTGGTCCATTACCTGTAAACCATGTCTGACAACCATTACTTCTTGACCATAATGTGTGCCTCCACAAGATTTCCAGAGGCAATTCTTTTGAGGAATATTAAAACTAAAACCATAGTAAAAGCTTTGGTATATTTTCTAAAGTTTTTATTTCTGGAATTTTCCAGCTCAATAGTATTCTTGGACATAAACACTAATTTGGAGTTATAGTGAAATTAGATAAGGACATTTAGAATTATATTATTATGATACATCAAAACACTTTCAGTACATCATCACATTCAAGGTCACATGCACTTTAGCACATTAAAGATTACAGACATATCAACATATTCAATATTGGAATTTATTTGGAATACCACTGGAATTCAATTGGAACTTTATACATTTGGGCACGTGATAAAACTTTTAGGACTATTTGGGATTAAATTCACAATACTGTACCATCAAACCATCAAGTTCATTTTAAATTTTCAGTTTGTATTCTAGGGAAATAAATTATTTGTTGAATTGTACAAAACTTGTTGGCTTTTGCTCTTTTCTGTTACTCAGTTTAAGACCATAGAGTCATAACACTTAAATGGACAGGTATTAAGATAAATAACAATTCAACATACTGAAACAATTCAACAATTTCTTGTTATAAATAGTTCTTGGGATAATTTTAATTAATTCTGCATAAATAAGGCATTATGTTCATAAATGCGAATCCATTAGAAAAGGACACACATTTGGAATAGTCAGAAATTAATATACAGACTGGCTTGGGGGATTTGTTTTATTTGTAATGGGACATGAAGTGGCCTAGGTTAGGCATGTCCAATCTGTGGCCCGTATGCAACCCAGTCCTTCACATTGTGCAGCCTGCAGCCATGTTGGCGGTCCTTTAAAAAATATGCATTTTAATTAATATGCATAATTAGTGATAAGGATCTGTTTTTGCTCATGTGGCCATGACCTTGAGCCTTTTATCTGTTTTGGCCCCTAGCCCCAAAAAGCTGGATGTCCCTACTCTAAGGGTCACCTGGACTATTTGAATTGTTATCAAGTGAGGCAAACGGGATATTTTTCTCAGGTGGACTTGAAAAATGATGATGAGCAGTGCTAAAGTTAAAGCAATGCCTAGACTGCATTTTTATGATTACTCTAAACTGACAATGTTACAAATAAAAACAGTAAAATATGTAAAAGTTAGCTGATTTATGCTTGGCTATGTACAAAAACATTAAAACTTGAGTGAACAAGCCATGAAATTTGTTTTCAGACATAAACAAGACAAACATGCAAGGTTAGATAACAATGAATGCTATGATCTTAGTCCCTCATGTAATTCATAGGTATAGATGATGCACAAAACTGATGAGCAATATCAGCAGACAATAAGAAAGTTCAAGAACCTGTGCATTTTAAAAGATATACAAAAAGTTTTTACTGTGTTAACACATGCAAATACAACCCATGTTACATAATATTGTTGAACATGTGAAAAACGTTCCCACAACCTGAATTAAATTAAAAGAAATATTTTATATCAACTTTAAGCCAAAATATCTCAGAAACTACTGCTTTGATTTTACAAACTTTTGAACTTGTCTCTTAGTTCATGTAATATGTCTGTCAAATTTAATATTTTGTGATGAATTAGAAAATATTTCTTTTGTAAATGAGCACATAGGAAATGTCAGAAAATGTCCATTAATTGTTTATGTAATGGTTGATCATGCCATTGAGACCTGGGACCAGATTATATTGTGCAGAAGAAGATCCACTATCACAGCTGTTGGTATGACAACATAATTTTTACAAATTTAGTGTTCTGGAACTGCAAAGTGTTCAAATTTCTTAGTTGGCAGTTTGTCCCATCTTTTTATGATCAAAGACACCGAGATAAGATGGGAAAATACATGTATTGATAACCATTTTGAAGAGAGTTACCATTCTATGCTTACAACATATGGTAACTAGAGTTTCTCACTAAGTTTCCTTCTGGATTTTTCTGCCAAAAATCATATGACACCAGTATATCCTGCCACAATTTGTATTTTCTTCATCAATAACTCCCTTAAAGGTCATGCCCGATGACCCAGTAACGTACAAAATGCACATTTACATCAGGTCCACAAAGTGGTTCATTTTGCCAAATGGGCAACAAATCATCCATATCTGCTTTGTGCAGATAAAATGGCATTCATTTACAAATATGGAGTCTGCATCCTAAACTCTCTATGACAAATTAATGTGACCCTGCATCAAGTGAAAAATATTCACTGCTTGTGCCCATAACATTATTCAATGTACCTGATCCAAATAAAAGAATTCCTTTGTATGTCACAGCCTAAGGCACGGAGTGCTAAAAGTAAATTTTAATTCCTAAAGGAGTTACCTGTGACATTACATTAAAATTAAATCAGGCAACCATTTACAAGATATAAAACAAACGATTACCAAATAAAAAATCCATAACTTACCTATTTATCACTGCACACAGCATTGTTAAGAGGTTAGTATGATCATATTAAACTGCTGATGCTGCTAGATTACTAAATCCTGTGTAATGACAACAATCTCCCCAAAAATTCAAACTTAACAAACTATAATGACAATTATACTTCTAAATGTCCCTTGCCAAGAATTTCCTTGAAGCCAGTCTATGCCTCAGACAGATCAGTGTTACCCTGTCATTCTCACTTTATTGTTCCCATGTTTGCTGCAGTCTATGTAGTCAATGACCAATCCACAAGGAACCCTTTCATCATTTTTCTGAACGAAATCTAGTAGGCTTAAAAATTACTCAAAAATGAAATTATCTTCAGTCATAAAAATACATCGTGTCAAAGGCATACGTCTGCCTGACTCCAGTGTATTCATCAACTGACTAAATCACATACACCAAATGACTGATATCCCAGTTACAGAGTATGGAAATCAAAGCACTATAAAAAAAATACTATTCATGTGTGATATTTGGATTTTTCTGAGATGACTGTTGGAAGTCTACTAAACAATAATGGCTCTTTGCAAATAAAAAGCCAACAAACATCGTTCTGTACATGGAAAATTTTGTGTCATTCATGCGATCCATTAATTGTCAAAGCATCCCAAGTTGATAATTTCTGGCTGTAGACTCCAAGACAAATCAATACTACAACCTAGAGTTCCATGATTATCTGATTATCCATTTGATACTAAATTCATGCAAATCACTGTCACAATAGAAGTAATTTTATTTCACTTCGCCAGTCTTTAAGCCTGATCATGACAACCAAACATAAATAAAAGAAATTATATACCATATCAATTAGGCACAACTCCAGCTGTTAGATTGACCACAATGATAATCAATAGTTACACTGATATAAAAGCATGGTGATTGGTAACCCAGTTACATGGTGAAATAATGAAAGAATTATGTTGCATAACTGTATGGCTTGTCTGGTTCAACATGGTTTAACAGTGTACAGTATAATATGCTTTGTGAAATTTTTCACTGAACCAGCTAAAATGAAATATAAAACTAAATCATTATGACAATAAATTATTATAACCAAAGTTTAATAATAAAAAGTTTTGATTATAACATGCAAATTCCAAAGACCAGTTTTCCAATATTTCTGTTATTGTTTGCTGCCTTAAAAATTCCTTACATTACTGTATGATACAGGGTTCGAGTTTTAGCATGTTTACCTTGTATGAATTATCGAAACAGTTATGTTATGCAATGTAAATACATGTAAATGTATTGTTTTAAAGATAATTCACTTTCAATACAAAGCCACAATTAAAACTGGACAGCATCAAACACAGCTTGGGACATATTTATTTTCACATGTACTTTTAAGTTTATATATTTGCTATGAATGATATCAAGAGTACAAATTCTGTATTCACATTTTTATCCCACTTCCTTTTTCAACCATTTATGTTTTAAAGTGTGTTTCTGTGTGCATGTATCTTTTTCTCTCTGTCTCATCATAAATAACAGCCAGCCTATCTCTATTTTCTTTTTAATAATTTCTACTGACATTTCCTGTTCCTTTTTCCTTTCCTGCCTCACAACTTCTTGCTACAGCTCTTATCTGTATTTATCTCCCTTACACAATCTTTATCTCCCCTGCACACAATCTTGTCTCCATTACACACTATCTCCCTTATACACAATCTAAATCTCCCTTACAAACATTCTAAATCTCCCTTAAACACAATCTTTATCTTCCATATACACAGCTAAATCTCCCTTACACACAATCTAAATCTCTCTTACAATCTAAATCTCCCTCATACACAATCTTTATCTCCCTTATACACAATCTAAATCTCCCTTAAACACAATCTTTATCTCCCTTATACACAATCTTTATCTCCCTTACACACAATCACCACATTTCTTTCATGTATGCACTTCTTCCATGCAACAACTATATAGCAGACCTTGTGACATTCAGACTCCTTCATATGAACACCTCAGGCAAATAACTCATTTAAACATTTTTATTTAATGTTGCTTCAACATATTCACAATATTGTATTGTCTACAATATCAAATGTTTGTTATGAACTCTGAGCATAAAAGGGTGTAAATTACTATTGAAAAAAGTAGGTCATAGACCTGAGACACCTTTCCAAAAACTACACATCTATAACCAATTATCTCTAGGATCTTCTAACATCAAAAGTCCAATACAGTAAAACCTGTCTTGAAAGACCACTGCTATGTGAGACCACCTGTTTTGAGAGACCACATGCTTAATGCACAAATTTATTGGTTATATAGGACTGTGACCTGTTATGGGAGACCACCTGTCTTGAGAGACCATAATGTTTTGGCAAAAGAGGTGGTCTTTCAAGACAGGTTCTACTGTACCAGTAAAATACACAAGATATATCTTAAATGAAAATGTGTTTTTAACAAACAATTCAAATTCATAAGAAATTAAAAAGAACCAACAAAAAAGAACATGAATTGACAATGGGCATTTAAAAAAAATCAATACTAGTATTTTTGTCCAAGAAGTCAACAAAATCCATACAAGTTCTTATTATGATGGAAAAAAAGAGATCAACTGAATTTGTACATTTCAAACACCAGATTTAACCTTTTTGATTCCAAAAGTTTTTTAAAAAATCCACAGAAGAATATGAAGTCATTCATAATAAACATTCTTTACAAACAATTTTAAATGCCACATAATCTGTTTCCGATGAATAAATCATAGACATTCATCAAACAAGCAAATCTGGTGAATGTTTGTCCATCATCTACTATGAGGAGGTCAAAAAAGCTTACAATGAAGTCTATGACACTTCAGTCAGAGCTGTAAAGTTATCTCGGCAGACTGGAAAGTAACCAAGTTTTGAGTGCAGACAACAGGTACAAAATTCATCACTGACCTTGACCTTGACCTTGAAAATAAAACCTTCACTATGAAACAAGTGACGCTGTCAAACTGAGGCTTATCCTTATACCCCAAACATTTATGAGACATAAACAATAAAACCTTAAAATATTCACCTTCAAGGTAAGACCTAAAATATTCAATGCAACACATCTTCTTGTGACAAAAATATACCAAGATTCATCCATTTATCTTAAACAGCTGTCTAGTCAGATAGCAGAATGGTATATGTGAATGAAACCTAAAATACTGACCTCTGACCTTGACTATGAAGGTGGAACCTGCAATGTGGCATGTGACACACTTTTTAGTGATAATACTTAGTTGTACCTAGTTTTGTCACTTCATCTCAAATGGCTCTAACATTATAGAGTACAAAAAAAAATGCAGTGGAAAAACTATCAATATAAAACCATCACAATGACCTTGAAGAAAACATCTTTTAAATACAATATATAAGGGTACCCATCAATAAGGTCACACACAAAAGATCGCGCTTCAAAAGGTCATGCACAAAATGTCGCCAAACAAAAGATCGACGGGCTAATAAGATCACCGCATATAGGATCGAAATAACAGGCAATTTAAATAGTTTTTTAACATACCCACTCTGTGTTTTGTAATTGGCTTCACATATCTCACTTAAATGCATCCATGCATATAATCTTCCCTCATTTGAGTGAAGATTAAACAAATAAGTGAAGCACTTCACTTTTACAAAGCAAACATTAACTAATATGCGAAATTTAGTGAACAGCGAGTACAGATGAAAGAAATAAAATAAGCTTTTCTGCGTATAGTAATTGGCTTCATATCTCATCTGAGTAAAGATTAAAGATACAAAGCAAACATTAATTTATATGCCTAGTGCCATTCTTCGCAGCGCTCTAGTGGGAGGTAGTCATTCTCGGCTATGTCTACAAATTGGCTATTGTTCTATTTCTCTTCTGACATTACCAAGGTTAATTAAAACAATTTTTTAATAATTACAGTAGTATTTTTTAAAATATTTGATATAATGTATGAGAATTTGATATATATATTATCAGTATTCATATAATTATTAAAGTGTGTTGGGCGATCATATATGCGGCGATCTTATTAGCACGTCGGTCTTTTGTTCAGTGACATTTTGTGTGCAACCTTTTGAAGCGCAATCTTTTGTGTGCGACCTTATTGACCTAAACCATATATAAGTATACCAAGTTTCATCGTGTAATTTTCAAAAGGCTCTAAAATTAGAGTGGAAAGTAAAGTGAGACAGACGACTTCAAATACTGAGTCATAACCTTCACCATCAAAATAGAATCTGAATGTGGTACTTCACTAAAATACTGAAATGTAACTATGGCACTGAACATATGACCCATTTAACCTAAAACTGGATTTCAAGTTATTGAGAAAGGAAAAAATAGTGGAAAACTTAAATGCTAAGCCATGACCTTGACCCTGAAGACCCCTAATGTAATACACGACGTATTAAGTATACCAAGTTACATGCCTTAGTTTCAAATAGCACCGAAGTTACAGTGATGAATGAAAGTATCATGAAAAATTAAAATATTCACCCATGACCTTGACCTTGAAGATAGGAACCCTATTAAAGCACACAACTTCTAGTGATAATGTACAAGTACACAAAGTTCATCCATTAATCTGAAATTTCTCTAAAGGTTAAATATTCAGCTGCAGCCTTAATCTCAAATGATTATAAAGTCATACAGCGAAAGTAAAAGTTTTATGGAAAGCTGTAAATACCAAGTCAAAAACTTCACCTTGAAGATAGATCCTTCAGTGTGGCATGTGACACACCTTTTCATGATGATTTACATATATACTAAGTCCCACTCTTATCTCAAATGGCTTTAAAGTTATAGAGTGGTGGGGAAGTCTGATGGGAGACAAACAAATATTGAGGTATGACCTTGACCTTTATAAAACAACCACAAATGTGATATACAACACACCTTCTAGTGATGATACATAAGTATATTAATTTTCATACCTTATTCTCAGAAGACTAAATAGTTATAAAGCAGATGGGGAAGAGTGATGCAAAAAATAAAATACTGAGTTGTGACCCTGACCTTGAAGACAGGATCCCTACTGTAGTTCATTTCACACTTTCCAGTGATGATATAAAGGTATAACAAGTTTCCTGCTTAATCTCAAAAGACTTTAAAGTGACAGAACAGAAGGAAGAGTGAAAAATGAATTAAAATACAGAGTTGTTACCTTGATTTTGCCAACCCACAGCAGTATGTGGTACACCTTCTAGTGCTGATGCTTAAATGTATCATATTTCATCCCTTAAGTTGTAATGTCTTTAAGGTTGCAGAGCATAAGGGGAACTGAATGAAAATGTAACATACTGAGTTATGACTATTATCTCGAGGAGAGGCTCCCCAATGTGGTACACCATACACCTTTTACTAATTATCTATAAACATAACAAGTTCACCAGTTAACTTCATGTTTCTTGAAAGTTGACGCAGAAGGGAAAGAATAATGGAAAATTTCACATACTGAGCTGTAACCTTGACCTTGAAAATAGGACTCCAATCGTTGTACACGACATACTGTCATACTGTACCTTCTAGTAATGAAGTATACCAAATTTATTCCCTTAATATCAAATACCTTTAAAGTCAATGAATGGAAGGGAAAGAGAAATAAAAAACTTTAAACATTACGCACTGACTTTGTCCTTGATGATAGAACCCCATTGTATTCAACACACCTTTAAATGAGTATGTAAAACTATACCAAGCTTTATTCCTTAATTGGAGCACTCCAGTGGACTAAGTGGTTACAGCATCTGCCTCGGATGCTGGAGGTCATGGGTTCGAACCCCGGCCAAGTCATAACAAAATGGCACTAGTAGTTGCCTTGCTTGGCACTCAGCATTAAGAGGTTAGTGTTAGGACTGGTTGGCCTGATGTCAGGATAATGTGACTTGGTGGGACATCATTCTACATGTCTGTGGCATGATGCCCCAGTGCTAGACATCACTATAAACTGCCACACTGCAGACATCATAATGATATGACTGAAAATTTTTTAAGCCATGTTAAAAATGCAAATCACACACACACACTTATTCCTTAATCACAAAGTTATATAGCATAAACACAAGTGTGACACATGGACAGAAACACTGATACTCTGTTCCTCACTTTTCTGAGGTTTAAAGATACTGGGCAGTTCTGCAAACAATGACGATAGCATGTCAACTACCAATAACCACTTCTAGAGATCCATCTTTCCAGCAGCTCCAGGCAAATTAGCCATAACCTCCTTGCATGTCAAAGAACATTCAAACTATGATTGCTCCCTAGGGTCAATGATAGCAAAATGTCCTTGGTCATTGTTAATGGGGTACAAGAAACAAAATCATTAATATTATCCATGGTCATAATCAAATAGAGGAATAAGGCTCCAATCAACTTAAAGTAAACAACAAAAAAAAATCACTGTACTCTTTTTGTACCAAAAGAGACACAAATTTTAAGTCTTTCTGACATTTATCAAGAGTATTTTCAACAAAACTAATGTCTTTAAATTTAAACTTGAATAGAATAAATTATATTTACTGCCGTAGAATGAATGAAATAACTTATGTCTAATGTATGAATGTTTGTGTGTGTGTGTGTGTGTGTGTGTGTGTGTGTGTGTGTGTGTGTGTGTGTGTGTGTGTGTGTGTGTGAGTGTTATTTTCAGTAGTAAATAGATGATGTTTACAACAGTGGAAAACTTCACGATTGCAAACATTTTTAAAGATCATAAAGCATTATAGAAAAAGTCATACAGGTCATTTTATAGAATTTGAATCTACATAACTTTAAATGGCAATTATTCACTTTATTTGTATCATCATATATCTATATTCCCATGGAAAGTCATTATTTACATGCCCCGAGAAGTGCATATACAACAAAATCAATGTTAAAGTACATGGACATTTTTGAATGAGATTAAGCCAAGGAGTGATCTAATACAATCCAGACTGAATGCAACATGCTGTGATGTCACAATGAAAGCTACGTATGTTGATAAACAAATTTTTACTACCCTATATTTTGATGATTAGACTTGAGGTGCTCTTTTCTAATGACACATATTAGTACCTGGCCACCATCGTAAAAGTCTACAGCAGGGGTTGGCAACCTATGGCATGTGTGCCACAAAGTGGCATGTCAAGAAGTTTTGTGTGGCATGCAAAGGGCAGCCAAAATTCTAGATTTTAACAGTGTTACTCTCCTACTGGTGGCACGCACTTATTCATTTTGTAATTAATCCGGAAAAAAGTGGCATGCTATGTAAAACAGGTTGCCAACTCCTGGTCTACAGCAACTGATAAAATTTTCATCTGGAAATTTCTTAATGACAATTAAGATTCAGAACATTCATTAACAAGGACTGAATACTCTCTGGTTAAAGAAAATCAGTGTTATATTTTAAAACAGATTTAAATTTATTTTAAGATGAGTAAATGTGCATACATGACCTAAATGAATTTTACTGTAAGAAGATTTTTGAAAACACCAATTTACCTGTGATCTTTAATTTAATAAATGTTTCTTCAAGTAAGTGTAAAATACTGTTCATTCACTATTGTTAATGTGGTACCAGTTTTCAGGTATTTCACAGTTGCAACATACGACAAATTAAAGGCACAAATAAGCTATTATTATTCAATGCGAACAACAGGACATGAAATACCGCAAATCCATTAACTTAAGTACTGAAGATGCCATATTTTGCAATGCGGTAAAAATCTAAAGCAACAAAAACATGAGACCCAAATGGGTATGAGAGTGCTCACCTGATAGACATCTGCCTAATAGCAAAATGCAAAAAGTTGATCAAATTGTCCTGGCCAGTGGGATGCTTTCTGTAAAAATTTCCTACATTACTGTTAAATGTAATTGTTACAACAACAAATATTCCAATATTTCTCTAATTTTGGTATCTTCATTCTGATTTAATGCCACATCAGCAACATTTGTTTATCACTGGAAGTAAACCTCACTCTCAGAATGCTGTCTGTCAAAGTCAGTCAAGCTCTGTCAAAGGTCAAATACAGAAAAAAGTAATCAATTGGTAAATTTGTATTGTTTTCTGTAGCACAATATGTCTAAATTATAAAACCACTTCTCCAGTGAAATTTACTCTCACATTTTTCCCAAAATTAAACACTACAATTAGTAGAATTAGACTGCCCAAAAATTACCAAATGCATTACCTCCCTTGACTTAGACTTAGGGGTGGGGGTGGTGGTGGTGTTTGGGTTGATGTTATGAGCGACATTTCTTTGGGAATGTAAGTTCAGAAGACATTGATCAAACAGTTTAATATGACCTTATGGCCAGGTGAACTTATAAATTAATTCACAGTAATTACATAAATATACCAACAGGAAAGAAATGGCATATCCAGTGTAGTGAAGAGTACAGCAAAGCATGTCTATAAAAGACAAAGTCAAAGAACCATTATGTAAACCCTGTCTATAACAGACATACACTCAAAGGACCACAATATAAACCTGTCTATAAAAGACATACTTAAAGTACCATTATTTAAACCTGTCTATAAAGGACATACCCAAAGGTCCATTATTTAAATCTGTCTATAAAAGACATACTCAAAGGACCATTATTTAAACCTGTTTTATAAATGACATACACTCAAAGGACCAGTATTGTAAAGGAAAGAAAGTGGGTTCTGAATTATCTTTAAGAGATGTCGACTATTATGTATGTTTCAATATAACTAACTTGGCTTGCTGATATATTTTAGTTTGATTAGTCACAAATCTAAAAGGGGTAAAACAACACATGCATACACACTTTTTAATAATAGATCCACACATAAAAGATATACTCATCTGAATCGCCTGGAATTTGATTCTCCACAAGAAAAATGTATTGAAATAAAATATAAAATATGAAAAGTAAGATGATAATATCTAGAAATTGTACTTAACCTAAAATATCAAGGTAAAAAATATATATTCTTTGAAATATATGATCAAATTTTATTTCTATATAAACTACATTCCCTGAAAATGTCCAAGATTTTTTTGGGTGGGACATCGTCATAAAGTGCATTAATTGAATTTGTGTAAAAAAATATACTCAATCATTTGATGGGTGTCAATATACTCAACAAGAATATGTTCTACCATTAGTGGAAATAGGCAGAATATTAACGCTGATCAAGGCTTACGCATTAGGAGGTATGTATCAGTCAGGCGTGTGTCTCCTGTACATGATATAAGTATAATAGCAACTCCTCTCTGTGATTAGCTCTTTGTAAGGGAAGCCACTCTCCAGCTGATGGGTCTGATATTCCAAAACTTGTTTGTGGAGTTTTCTTTCCACATGTTGTGCCAAATATAGAGAACGTGCTAATTTATATAATAAATGAAGTCAGACGATGGACATTTCTATTCACAAATTGGTGACTGCCGGGCAACTTTTCCTGCTTTATCTGCCCATTCATTACCCTAATTAACTGACAGCCAACAGTACAAGCTGTAAAAGAGACCACAACATTTTTTTGAGGTAATTTTGGAGATTTCAATGCTGTTTAAAGATTTGAGTGTTACTGTAATTTTGTTAATGAAAGTAGAGGTTTTATCCAGCAAATGGCTTGAGCTAGTGCCACAGGCATTGCAAAAGTAGCTCCAACCTTATCTCCAGTTTTCAAACCATCTGTATACAGGGATATGCCAAAATAGAAGGCTCTGTTTTCATTGAAATTACTCTGGAAAACTAAATGGATTTGTTAGGTCCGTTTAAACTTTCAAATATCAAATATTATCTTGGGGGTTTTGAAACCAATGTGGTTATTTAGAACACATTTTTGCAGTATTTACAATTCCCATTTTGCCATTTCCAAATAAAGATGATTTTGCATGTCAAAAGGTAGAACAAAATTTGGTTTCTGGGCCTAAAAATTAGATCATATGCAAGATTGCATGGATTAGAAGATAGTCAGGAAGTATAGAAGTATGCTGAACAGTCAGTTTCATCCATCGGAGATAAACTAATGATTCATTTGTCTGAACATGGAGGCTTTCTGATGCAGAAGTTCTAAATACATCCATGCAACGTCTAAGTCACTGATTGTGTCTTGGATCAAGCATCTGATTGACCTCTCAAGCTTCTACTAAGGCATGCTCCATAAATTCCTTTCAATGAAAATATGTTAAAATCGCCTTTCAGTTCGATAAATGCATGAAGCATTAATTGCAAACAATATGTATAGATTATCCTTTTCTTGCTTTAAATCCTCTTTTTGCACGCACAGGAATATGTCTGAAGCATGTAACTGGACTCCTGGGTAAACCTTTATGCAATCAGTGGGGTCATCAAAGATCCCTCAAGGCTATATCTCTAGTATTCTCTATGGACCTTTCTGCATGTGAGCTGGAATGCATTGTGCTTTCATCAATGAGCTTTTGGCATGATCAGTTTCATAACCAAAGTCAATTAGCTGATGTTACAACTCTTTCTCACCATACTTATCCAAAACAAATGATTCTGTTTCACTGATAGTAATATTGAACTTTATCACACAAAGATGTAATCAAAATACAGGAATAACTAATTATTGAAAGAACAGCAGCATACAACATGGCTACCACTACAAGCTGCTTAGACCATTTCCACCAGCATAACACTGTGTGATGGCAGATTTGCAGGTTAATAATGATTAGCCTTGAGTACATGTTGGAGTCACAGATGAGATGTGCTATAAGAAGTGTTCACATGTACAAACAACTGTGACACTGATTGGTCATGGATGAATCTTACCCTGCAGAACTTGTGAAACTTTTAACAACACTAGTAACTATTAATTTTATGCTGTATTAGTTCCAAAATGCTAATCTACATGTCAGACATTTGATATAGAGTGCCCATAATTATTCTGTACAATTATATAGTATTATATATTTTCCAAAATATTTAAACAGTACCCTGCAGTTCCATACCACAAAACAATCTCTTGACTTCTTAAAATTAAACTTGATTGCCACTCGCTCTTCACTTGGGCAACTTCAGTCCTAATAACAGCCCCTCAAACCATGTGATTCACTTTGGCAACTTTAAATTAGTCCTAACATCAACCCTTTAAACCATGTGATTCATTTGGAAAAAATTTTTTTCTAACATCAGCTCTCAAACCATGTCATGTGTCACAGTTTGCCAATGGATACAAGACCTTAAAACAACACACATGTAGTCGAGGCCCTAACTAGAAGCAAGGGAATGAAAGAAGCAACAAAAATAATCTTATTATTTATGACAAAAATATCTTATAATGTTTTTTCTTAAAAAAACTTGATCAACATAAAATTTGGTGGTGGTCGTGGTAGGGCAGGAAAACAATGTCTGGCAATGATAAGAAAACTTCTGAAAGCCCTCATCAGCCATATACTGGTGCTTGTGTATCTTTAAGTAGGTGTCAAACAAGTTATGAACCTTTATTATAAGTCCTTATTTCTTGGACATCATATAATCATACTTTAACAATTCTAAGATTTAATGCTTAATGGAGTAAATATGGGATACTGGCTCCATTGTATTGGCTAGGGAAAAAGACCTGACATTAGATGACATGTTACAATTTCTATGCTGATTTGGGATCCAGGCAAATTTGTGCCCTGTTGGGGCCCCGAACCTTAATGTGCAAATTTTTGTTGTAGTGCATGCCTGGTTTACAAGCCATCTGAATCCACCATCTGTAAATACATACTGAACTTAAAAAACATATACACAATCCAGTGTTATCCAGCAATCCTAGATATTGACCAAGATGTACCCTACAATTAAAAAAAAATGTCCTTCACTATCTCCAGCACTGTAATCTGATTGTTTTTAGTTGCCTAGATACCTAATAAACTTGCAATGCTCAGGCCATTAAACCTTTGACATCATTAATTTCTGCAGAAACAAGTCAATCACCACAGCCAGTGTCAACAGCACTCTGTAACAATTCAACTTAATCTGGAAAATCCATAATAGTGACATTCAGACAATCAGAAACTGCTATCTAGATTCACTTATTCACTGAAACTGATGACCGACTCCATTTTTCACGTTTCTTTGATTATGATTCTCAACAGCTTTTTTTGTCATAAGACTAAACGTCTGTTGCAAACAACATCTTAATATTTATTATCAAGATTTGTCAGGAATAAGGCCAAGTTAATAAATACTGTTTCCTGTAACCAACTGACTCTTCTAAACTCTGTCAACTCCATTTTTTTCTGACACTACTTTTGAGTGAACATTATTTTCATAAATGTTCTCATCTGGTCTGTTCTGGATCTTTTCATGATTTTTGTATTTAGTATTGACTGCCCAGTATGTGATTAAACCATTATTGTAAAATGTATGACCTTGACCCCATAGTCAAAAGGACAGAGGAAGCATGCCATGGAATTAAGATGTCTTAGCAATATTAAGATTCATCCAGTATGAGCAAAATCAATAATGGAGTTTAGGAAATATAAAGAAATGACAAAAATGTAACCAAACCCTGAACACAAATTTTCCATAACTGTGGCCCTGACCACAGTCTCAATGGAACAAGTGCTCATTTCAGCAAATGAATTGTCTTAGCTTAATAATAACATGTCCCATGTATTAACAAAGTCCATCAAGGGTTTATGAAATCTAAGCAAACCCCACCCCAAAACCAAAACACTAAAAATCCAAGACAAGCGTTCCTACAAGACAGTCCTACAATGAATTCTCTTGACTTGATAATGATTCATGCCAAACATGATGAGAATACATCTAGGGGTCTAGAAAACATTAGAATGTGACAAAAATAGGTTTGTTTCAGAGGATAAACTAATTTTAATGATGTAATACTTACCTGTTGCTGTTGAAACTGCCCAATTCGTGAAGAATGACAGAACGTGAATGTAGTTTTCTGCACAGCATAATATGAACCACTGAACAATGTGGATAATATGAAAAAAGATGATTACATGGGCCAGTGATGCATACTTGATATCTTTCTGGATGTCATCCTATGGGTGGGTGGGGGATAAATTCTTATCATAAGGTTTAGGGTAATTTACACCTGGGAAAGAACAGCAATGGGTAGCATGTTACTGGTATTAAAAATGTGAACCAAAATCTTTAAGAAGTTTTCTTGACATCAAAGTAAAAGTGATGCGTGAGCATGCCAAATAAAGAATTGTCTTATATTTGCAAAAAATCAATTCATACCAAGAATGATGAGAATCTATCAATAATTTTAGGTAATATAATACAATGAAAACTTCAACCAACACCTTAACCAACAGATAGTACCAATCTGTCAGTCAGGCCAGGCATATTACCGGTAACTATTTTTGACCAAACCGGGTATATTAGTTATTTCTGACCAATCAAAAATAGGCATTGAATTCACTGTGTCACTTGCTATCACCACATTTGCTCACAAACAAAAGACTATGCCTGATTACTTTCTCATTAAATTGCAACAGATTTTGAAAGATTACTCAGAAAATAACTGAAAATTTATCAAAAACATGCTTCCCCATTATAAAGCAGGCACATGCAATGAAGACTGTCATTATCCTAAACCAATTCAAGAGGACTTTTTGTAAATTTTCCCAAATCAAAGACCACCATTAAAAAATGTCTCCTTTGGAAGTGATTTATTAATTACAATCATATTTCATATATAAATACACAAAACCGTTCTAAAATAATGACATTATTTGTTGTGCTAACGTGAAAGTTGTGAACACAGATTCATACCAATTACAGTGTGACTCCACTATAGCACACTCTGTTATAAATTCAGATATAACACAATCGTGGCATGGTTCCCAAAATTTCATGTACATGTATTTTTCTTGTATGCGAAAAATATTTTTTTCTTCTTAATGTATACAAAATAATGTGTACAAGTTTAATATAATTTTGGGGAAGAGATTGTGTATGAATTCTAATATAAGACGATTGTCTTGTGGCTTCTGAAATTCTGTATACATGTGTTTCATATTTATTAAGACTCAATCCAGAACCAAAATGATTATCAGTGTCAAATAAGAGTACAATTCAGATCTTCAATTTATCTCTACTACACAATTATTCTTAAATACACAATAAATATTGGCTAATTTTTTAAAAAGTTTAAAAGTGAATATAATCAGATGAGTTTATTCAGTTACTAACAGCTAAAGGACAAGCATCATAAAAAAATAGAACAAAAATTAGTATGAAGGTATTAATTTTAAACAAATTAGAACAAAATTCATTGCAAAGGTAATATAAACAAACGATGAGTGTAAATATTTATTAAATAAAAATAAATGAATTTAAGCTGTACTGAATACTTCACATGACAATTTGGTACACTATTACTGATACATACATTATTAGTACCCTACCAGTGAAACTTGTGGGGGTGGGTGGGGGTGAGCTATAAGGTTTGCAGGGATTCTTTCTTGTTTATTTTAGAATGGCCAAAACAAGAGCGGAAATACAATATGCCTACAGGGGATGCCAGAAGGCTAAAGGTCCACTCAATTCCTTCAAAAAGAAAGAGCTAGGCAAAGGCAATATTATGTGCAATCATCACAATTAAGTAAGAAGAAAAGTGAGGAGAGAAACTTGAAAAATAAATTAAGAAACAGACCTTTACGGCAAAGAAAAAAAAACAAGAGAAGAAAGCAACAAAAGAATAAGTGAACAGACCAGTGGGTATGACAGAAATACTATACCAGGAAATGAAGAACAGAATGATCAACTGATAGTAAGGATACCATTTATTACTAAAAGTAAAAAAAAGGAAAAGGTTTGCAGATGATCAGGTGTAGGGCTCTTGCGCATGCCCAAGAAAATATTGGTATTCTGAAATCTGACATTTCAAACCAGACTTAGGATAAAGACAAAAACTAAGAAAATTGAGTACCTAAAGTAAACACCTCAGACTTTTGAGAGCACCTAAGCAATTAACACCAAGTAAATGAACAGATTAAATCTGACCCCAAGAATATGGAATCTTGTAAGATGAAAACTCCATGTACGCAATGCAGTTTTGTCTGAATAAAGGTGTCAAAACAATCTAATTCTCTGAAAAACGTCATGTTCTACATCAGATTATTTCTGGATTGATTACAAAAAAGTTCTGATGTCTAAAAAATGTTAAGTAGCTTCATGGTCTCTTGCATTCAATTTACATCATCGGTCTGCAAGTTCATGGTGCGAAACGACAATGGTCATGCACAGCCTGGCAAGGCAGATGCCATGAAAATGGAAAGTGGAGAAAAATTGCAGACAGAGGTCCTGACTGATTAGATCAAGAATCTTCACTACAAATGCGAATGTAAAAATCTGAATCACTCTATCTGTCTAACTACGTTTGGACTTTTGAGAAAAAAAATATACTGCTTGCCTCATTTCCAGAAATTCTTGTCAATGTATACACCATTAAAACATGGCCCTCAAAATTCAAGCTCTAAGAAAGAATGGCATCAAAATAAGTGAGAATCCTGAAAATCACATCAGTCATGCAGATGATTTTCATGAACTTCTCAAAACTCTGCCCAGCAATGTTGTCTATAGGCTGGGAAAAGCAACAACTGAGAACATAAAACCCAAAATGAAAATCATGAAAATCGAATGTCAAATAGAAAGCTTCAAAGAAGATCTGAGAAAGCAGTTAGAGCTTTTTGACTAGCATGTACAGAGAGTCTGTAAGCAGTACCAGCATATAAGGCAGCCAAAAAGATCCCTTCCTGAAGATGACATTGTTGTACAGATGGACTTTGTAGGTCTTTGGATGAAAAACAAACAGCCTGCTGGAATCAGTTGCATACTACAAAGACAATGATGTATTAAAACACAACAGTTTCGTTTTTGTCAATGATGAAATGTCACATTCTTCTAGTGCAGTTACTACATTTCTGGACAAGCTCATCCTGGAGCTGAAAGAGATGAAACCTCATCTTAAGCTTATCCATTACTGGCCAGATTCACCATCAAGATGATACAGAACAGATTTATATTACATTTGATTGCTAAAGACAGAAACCTGTACTCCATTGGTGCCAAGTGGAATCACTTCAAAGTGGGGCATAGGAATGGATTAGGGGAACAGTAATAAGAATGGCAGATGAAGCCATATGACGGGGAAATGCATGATCAGGATGCTTCAGATCTTCATGCATGGGGAACAAAATCAAGTACAAGTGGGGTACACTTCGTCAATGTCTCCAGTGAAACAACCAAACTTAATGTGAACTAAATTCAACTAAGACAAAACCATTGCGAAACACAATGAAACTTCACGCAGTTGGCATCACTGCATTATGGGTTCTTACTGTGACAGCTGGACCATTCAGAGCTTCTCTTGCCACTTCAACTGATGAAAGCACTTTGTCAGTCACTGTCAGTTATTCACCAAGTTCCCATCCATCTGTACAGTCAGACATAGTCATGGCCCCTTACAATCTGTGAAAATGACACCCCGTCGCCTGCATTTTTTGTATTTAAAGGAGACTTCCTAGCTGTTGTTTACAATGGAAAATGGTACCTTTGAAGGACTGAACAAATTGATATGGAAGAAAAAGACCGTGAGAAGAACTTTATGAAACAAGCAAAGAAACTCTTCAAACCGCCAGAACAACCTAATCTTGTATGGATTGATGAACAAAATATCCTTTGTAAAGTCGAATTTCTTGTTCCATCTGGAAAGTCTGAATGACTATTCAAAATATGTGATGTTGAAATGGAATTAATTAACAATGCATTTGCTTCACGTTAGTGAAATACATACATTACCCAAAAAGTACATGTGTACTGTCCCCTTTGTTTCATCAGCTCAAACTGTTGTTTTCTGTATGTGAGACTGTATATCTATATATATATATATATATATATATATATATATATATATATATTCAGGTCTTTTAATTGTACACAAAAGTGTACATTTCAGTTGTATGAACTATAAAAAATCACTGTTTTACACTGTGAACACATAAATTATCAATCTAAGTTAACAAAAAATTTCGTTAAATAAATTAGTTATTTTAAAAAATTTTGAATTCACTTAAGTATATAAAATATAAAATGAGTCACAATGATTTTCAAATTAATGATCATGTCAAGAACGATAACATTCAACTATCACATACAGGAGAAAAATACAAAAATCACAAATGTATGTGTTTAATAAGGCTAATCAAACATAGTGTCACAATTTCATGCTGTATTTTCATAACCAAAAGGGAACCAATGAAAGTGAGTGAAAACAATTGAAGATTTAATGAACCTCTTGTGTGTATCTGATACATACATTATATTTTTGGAGTGACTAAAAAGGCATAAACAATTTAAACTTTCATGCTTATATTTCCGTTCAGAAACTGTTATGATTAAAATGGTATTAATTTGTCAACTTAAAATGTTTTTAATGTTTGAATATTCATTATTATCCATTTATATGAAATTTAAAATATGAGTAATTCTTTTTAATATTCACTATTTTACCCACATCAATCTTTGTTCAAAACTCAATAGCAAAATGCAATAATGTTCTGAATTAAATCAATGTGAAATTATCATAAAATATCTAATTATACAATTTTCAAACATTTTTCCCCATATAATTTTATTTGTAAGTCATAAAAAATACTTTGAAATACTAGATCTCTTGTCATGTATGTATTTTGTGTTTTGTTTGAGAATTAAGGTTTCAAGACCATATTTTTGAAAAAAACATAACCAAAATATGAGTCAACTGATGTTGTTGAAATTTTCAGTTTAAATTTCAGATATTTATCTGTAAAACAGGTGAATAAAGTTGTTGTTTCATGACAATTTGTTTTGTCCATTTTGATTCATATGCAGTGCTGCCTTAAGGAGGGCATACAAAAAAAAAAAACAGAATTCAAGTGAAACAAAAAATACGCTAAGAAAGTATCATTAAAAGAGAGCAAATTTGATTGGTTAATCTCTTTTCCCTGATCTCATTAAAGTACCACCAAGAGGTCAGTTAATAAAAGGAGATGAAGGATTTAATTTTCCAAGGAGTTTCAATCAGACACAATCAAGTCTCTCTAATAGCATCATGAATCATTCATAAACCTTACTAGTTAAACTCTGAATGTACCCGGGGGACGGGAGTGGGGGAATCAATGTATGAAAGTGGAGTTTCTAAGCCCAGAGTTCCCAGAAAAAAAAAAAAAACGCCTGCCAAGAGGCCATTTTCTGTGATACATAAATGTACTTTGCCCTTTAAGCCTAATTGTTGGTGTCTTCCTCAATAAAACACTCAAACAGGAAGACTTGGAAATTTAAAAGATGATTTCCCTTGAAAGATATAACATTGATTACAGTTATGGATATTAAAGACCAGTGAGCCTAATGGGATGCATTGGCACTATCTCAGCAATCAGAAAGAAAATGGTGAAAAACTCTATAGTAATTACTTAGTTCAAGTGCTTCCCAAACAGGGTAGGATTTTCTCTTATAGCTTTCTCCTGCAACTTTCATCCTATAAATTCTCCCCATCTATTTCTTTTAAGACCATGGTATCCAGTGCAATATTTACTGTGCACTATTAGTGGGGTGGTCGAGTCAAATTCTGTAATGATCTTTAAATAGTGGGTCATACTTAAAGTATAATTTAGGTTAAAATTTATGGACACTGAAAGGTCCAATCACATGTCTATAAAATCCAATATTAATGCAAACAATGAATAGCAAAAAGTTTGAAAAAATTTTTTGCAATGAGAGTGAGAATTCATTTATATTCATATAAATTTTTTAAAGGTCCATTTAAAAAAGTTATATTTTGTTTATATTTGAAGTCATGGAGACAGGTAGGTGTCCTATTGTTTCAACAGACAGCCAATATTTGACAGGCCTTTAAATTCCTGTATTATATATATATACATACATACATACAGACTGCAAACTGTATAATGCACTGGCAGATCTGGTTCTGTTCAGTTTATTAGGAGTAAACAGAGAACAAATACCCTGATCTAATTAATTTTTCATTTGATATGTTAATTTTGATTTTGCACTGTAAGGCAGAATAAGGGATTAAAGGCATAATTGTAACTACTTCAGTAAAGAATTTGGAAAATACTTGTCAAATAAACCTGTATAATGACTATAACGAACTTGTACATTCAGGCTAAAATTCCTTTTTCTGTCATCACTGTCAGACAATGTGGTTTAAATTCTGACAAAGGATTTGCAATGAAAGGAAAAAAAAATCAAATAACTACCATACCATATTTCAACACAAACAGGAACATCATATTCCAGAAATAGACACAAAAAAAAAGACATAATCTGAGACAAATTACTGACATGCCAGATTGTTACTAAATATACAATTCCCATGAAAAACCTTTGAAAAGGCAAAAGCTATGCGGAAAACTAATTACCTTACAAAAATGAAAAACAAAACTGTCCCAGGTCTGTAATCGCACAAAGTGATATCAGGTAAGCATATACTTTACAACTCAAAAATTATTTTTTCTTAGATATATATGCAAGAAAAAAACAATATAATATCATATACTCTTTGACAAGTTCAGTCCAACAGCAAACAATTAGACCATTATCTGATGTCACATAATGCATCGACAGATCAGGGTCTATGTTATTTGTTCTACTAATTACTCATAACAAACTGCAGGGACTCATATCTGCTACCAGATAGTGGCAGATCTGGGTCTGTGCAGTTTGCAGTTGGACTGGACTTGAAAGCCATTAAATACAGTGTTATGTGCACAATGTGGAATATTCAATACAAGTTCAAGAAATATGATAAAAAATATCAGCGTTTTTCCCAGACTACCTCCAAGTGACTTATAGCACATCAAAATTTAAAAAGGCATTTGCAGACATGGATGAAGCATCATGAAAGGTAGACAAAAAATAGCTGTCTAGATAACATTTGCAAACTTGTGCTCTGTTAGGCGACTATTAGGCATGTCCTCTAAGTCATCATAAGGCTTGAATGTAGCATTCTATGAAACAGCAAGGTTGTCACTGATACAACTACCTTGCATCTTGACAGGCCTCTGAGTGAGCAAATAAACCGAAAGAAATTTTAAAAAAGGGACTTTTTCACAATGAATACTTAGGCAAAATGATGGTAATAACAACTGATAGTTTGATAGAAATGCAATTACATGCATTATGTATTTAATGACTAGGAAATGAATGAACTGAAATTAATGATGATGACAATCTGGGCCAGTCCTACAGTCTTTTATGCCATCAGAGGAAATTAAAGAATAACAGACTTTGTCACACTAAATACTTAGGTCTGGGAAGGAGATAACAAATGATGAACTGATAGTCTGGTAGAAAATTACCAAGTATTTTATGGCTGTAGGAAATGACTGAACCAAAATTAAATACGATGACAAATTGGGCATTGGCTTAGTATTTGATAACGCGCCCATTCAAGTGTAAAGAATGCATAAGAAAATAATGATAATATAAATCAGCATAAAACAATTAGCACAAAAATGACAAAAATAAGAATTAAATTCTTTTAAATCATGAAGCAATTTAAAAAAACCCACTCATAATGGAGTTCTGTATAGGCACCAAGTTATTTTGACTACGTTTAGAAATCCTTATCTTAAATAAGAGCACAAGAAAATCCACAATAATTTTGCATGAAAGCAAGATACAAGTATGAAATTATTGTATTAGGAAGGAGCCTAATACAATTATTCACTACTGTGGTGAAAAAAGAATTTAGTAATAGTTACAGTGAATGACAAATAATAGGCAAAGCCGCTTGGGAATAAGAAGGGTAACAAAGTATGCCCAAAGGGCCAATTGTCTTGGAAGGACAGAAATAACACTATGAGTTTGCCACCAACTTCATGCTTCAATAAAGTGTATTTTCTTTAAATGAAAATTTATGGATGTTTAATAACACCTTCGTTAGTTATGTCTGCTGTTGTTTTCTAGCTAACAGTCATTTTTATCGTATATACTCACTTATTAGCCCAGTCCAGCTGTAAACAGCACAAACCCTGTTCTGCCATTACACAGTGTGCTAGCAGATCAGGGTCTAGGTTGTTTGTTCTACTGATTACTCTTAAAAAAAATCAGCGTAGACCCAAACCGGTAACATTATGTTACAGCAGATTTTAGCCTGTACATAGTGTAGTTGGACAAAGCAAGTACATTGGCAGATTTTACATCAATACACGGGCTTAATCGGAAGCAAGTACATTGGTAGATTGTACATTAATACACGGGCTTAATCTGAAGCAAGTACATTGGTTGATTGTACATCAATACATGGGCTTAATCTGAAGCAAGTACATTGGTAGATTGTACATCAATACATGGGCTTAATCTGAAGCAAGTACATTGTTTGATTGTACATCAATACACGGGCTTAATCTGAAGCAAGTACATTGGCAGATTTTACACCAATACACGGGCTTAATCTGAAGCAAGTACACTGGCAGATTTTACACCAATACACGGGCTTAATCTGAAGCAAGTACATTGGCAGATTTTACACCAATACACAGGCTTAATCTGAAGCAAGTACATTGGCAGATTTTACACCAATACACGAGCTTAATCTGAAGCAAGTACATTGGCAGATTTTACACCAATACACGGGCTTAATCTGAAGCAAGTACACTGGCAGATTTTACATCAATACACGGGCTTAATCTGAAGCAAGTACATTGGCAGATTTTACACCAATACACGGGCTTAATCTGAAGCAAGCACACTGGCAGATTTTACACCAATACACGAGCTTAATCTGAAGCAAGTACATTGGCAGATTTTACACCAATACACGGGCTTAATCTGAAGCAAGTACATTGGCAGATTTTACACCAATACACGGGCTTAATCTGAAGCAAGTACATTGGTAGATTTTACATCAATACACGGGCTTAATCTGAAGCAAGTACATTGGCAGATTTTACACCAATACATGGGCTTAATCTGAAGCAAGTACATTGGCAGATTTTACATCAATACACAGGCTTAATCTGAAGCAAGTACATTGGCAGATTTTACATCAATACACGGGCTTAATCTGAAGCAAGTACATTGGCAGATTTTACACCAATACACGAGCTTAATCTGAAGCAGGTACATTGGTAGATTTTACATCAATACACGGGCTTAGTCTGAAGATTAAGATTATTGGTTAACCAGAAATTAAACCATTTACCTTGAATATAACAGCAAGCAAAAATGCAACTGCAGAATTCTTTTCCAAATTTCATTTAAAAATGGATCAAATTGCCAATTTATTTACTTTTAAGGCTGTATGAAATTAGGATGGCTATAATTTGCACAAATCAGTTCAATCTGCTGAATCAACATGGAATGTGGAAGTGTTTCTATAGCAACACTCAGCAGATGAACTATGGAGCACTTCCTCAACAGAATGTCAACAAACTGCAATGTAATTTTATTGTACATTTTCACTGCTTTACAAATTAATATAGGTGAAAATATAATATGAGTTTGTTTGGTTCCTAAAGTTTGTAACATGTTTAAAAGAAAAAAGTCTTACTTCATGTCTGCTACAGAGTGGTTTGAATTTTTTTTTCATGGCACAGAAAGACAAGTAGCTTATCAAGTGACACAGCAATAAAAAGTAAAGTCCCTTAACAAAGGGCTCAATGAAGTAGCTGACCTGGGATTATACCATGGTAGGATTTGAACCTGCACTCTTTCTGTCACAAATCCTGCATGCTAATCATTGAGCCAATGTGGCAGTAACTTGAAACAATTACTCATTCTCCGAATGATTAAATTTGTTTCTGTGAATTGTGTTAATACATCACAGGTCTTAGATTCTGAAATAATTTATAGCTAAAGCAATGTTTTCTTCCTAATATTTACAAACATTTAATTAAATGTTCTCAGGAATGAATCTTAATCATAACATAGTGTGCAAAAATGTTAAATGAGTTGGAAAATCGAGTAAACAATCCAGTTGTCCTTGTTTTGGAATAATACAATATTTCATACTGAAATACTGAACTTAGTTCTTCAACAATACTGGATCTGCCAGTGCCTGGGAGACGTAATAGCTATACATGGTAATGGGTACACTGCAAAGAGTCCAACTCAAAACAATTTTATCAGCTGGGCCTTAAGCAAAAACCCCAACTCAAAACAATTTATTAGCTAGGCCTTAAGCAAAAGGCCCAACTCAAAACAATTTACCAGCTGGGCCTTAAGCAAAAGGCCCAATTCAAAACAATTTATCAACTGGGCCTTAAGCAAAAGGCCCAACTCAAAACAATTTATCAACTGAGCCTTAAGCAGAGGAATTTGCATTGTGAACCCAAGTTAAAAGAATGGATGAACAGGGGATATTACTCCTCAAACTTAGGGTGTGGAAAGCTGGAAATGCAACTCTTCAAGGTCTCATCAATCTATAAAAGTGTATGAGAAATTAGGATGAAATTCAGCATTCTTTGCCAACTTTCTGCTGAGGAAACCAGGAGCCATAACAACTGAAATATTGAATACTGGAATTTAAATTTCCTCAAGGTACCCTGTGTGCAATGCAGTGGTTAGCATGCCAGACTCATGACTGAAAGGGTGTGGGTTCGAATCCTACCATTATACCAGCCGAGGTTAGCTACTGTGGTGTGTCCTTGGGTAAGGCACTTTACTCCAATTGCCTCAGCACTAAATAACCTGCTTGTGTTGTTGTGCCATAAAGCATTCCCCTCACAAACCTTCAAGGCATCTGAATAAAAGCTGCATGACAAATGGTTGATTTCTAGCAATCCTAGATAAAAACATGCTGCAGAACCTAAAATCAGGAGAACAGGCAATTGAGGAATAGAACTTATGTAATGATGTTATAAAATACTGGAAATTGAACTTATTCAAGATGTCATAACATTTCAGGACTAATACAAGATATGGCTGAATAGCATGATCCTGGGCTTAGTCATCCTTAAGTAACTCCATCTGGAGGACACTCAGTCAAGGGAGGCAAGTCCTGTAAATGGTGTCATGGAATGCTCTAAATCCAATTCTTTCAAGGTCAGATCAATATAATATCCCATAGGAAATCTGGTAGAAATTCAACAAATAGTCATAAAGTTATGCTGCGGAGACCCAAGTCCACTGCACAGGCAATCTGAGGGCATAACTTGAGTAAATGATATCACAGACTGCTGAAGTTAAACTCAATCAATATAAAGACCCAAGAAAATATGGCCGAAATTCACCTCACCCTGGTGAAGTTATGCTGCAGAAGTTATGCTGCAGAACACAAAGTCAGAATGACACATATCTGGGAGAATAACTTCTGTAAATGAGTAAATAATTCTGTGGAGTTCTGAAAATACAATACACTCAATGTTTCATTATAAGATGCCCCATACCAAATTTGGGTAAAACTGAACAAACCTTTGTAAAGTTATGCTCAAGAAACCAATGTCAGGAGGCAGGCATTCTGGGGCAATAAATCTTGTAAATAATATTATGGAATGATAGAAATCAGACTAATTCAATGTCTCTGAGACCACAGCAGTATGGTCACTTGTATCTAATTATTTATCAGCAACAGGACCAGATTATTTGTGGTGGTATATGAAATACCATATTTGAAAGAATGAAGGTCACTGATTAAATGAAAATAATTACTTTTAAAAAATTATAGTTTTTCAGGAGACGTCAAGATATGGGTAAAAAGAACATAATTTGGTGGCTTGAACGTAAAACAATTTTCATTTTATCTCTTTCACTGCACAAGTACTACTGGATGGAAACGGAGATCTCACTGCATTGGCCTGAATTTTAGAACAGGAAATTATGGGAAATTTTTCTCAAAACAATCCAGTCAGCATAAAATTTTAATTTTCTTAAGCCTTTGGAAAAGCAACTTAAACATAATTGACAATGGAGCAACAAGAGGTTTGGTTTAAAGTTAGAACCAGAAAGTCTCTCTATGCTGGAAGTCAGTAGGCTTGGGATGCAGACCACTGAACAAATGATGGTAAATCTCATTTATTGCTTGGTCAAAAGACCAGATCTTGTCCCCCTCTGCCACCCTTACATATGGATGGGAGGAGGCCATGGACTAGAAGGAACAGCATGCCTGTTCTGTATCAAACTTGTGTGAAACAAATGAAAGGACTCATCCCACCTCACTCCTGGAAAGCAGGACTTTGCAGCCCAATATTCTGCTACTGTGGGGTAGACATGGGGGTAAGAATGAACCAAATCTTGAACTGGGGCTAATGGACTGTCCCTAGTATAACTCCTGCAGCATCAACCTCTCTACCATGTGGCCAAGGTCCTGAAGGCCATGGCTTCATGCAAGGAAAGGGCCAATTGCTCCCCTGTTGTGGAAGGTCTAGCATCCTGTAGGAATTTAGAGGGATTATAGTAAAAAGGGAGATGGATGCCTTGATCTGAAATTCCTCCCTAGTCTGGCATCTGTATGCTGATTCTGAATCCCACAATGGGATGAAACTGTGGCCTGCAAAGAAGAGCGACTTTATCTGATCCCATTCTAAAGAGACTCCAGTGACATGTGACTCACACTTGGCAATCAGTCTATGACTAATGCCCAGTACCCAGTCACTGGGTCCAATGGGCCCTGAGGACTGGTCACTAGTTCCAGGTCAGGCGACTCAGATCTGTAGGAATTAAGACCTTTCCCCAGATATGAAAGACTCAGACTTGAGTTCTCCCCTTATTGAGTGGCTTAACCCCTTTGCCAGCAATGTACCCCAGGGACTAAAAGGATGCTGCTCCCTCTTATGGGTGGGGACAGGGGAATGCCCATTTGGATGAAAGAGGGTGGTGCTCCTCCCCGAGGGGTGGGCACAACCTTCTCTCTTGGTGGAAAAAAGGGCTCAGTTCCAGCAGAAAAATCCTTGATCAGTCTAATTCCATCACAATAAAAACAATTGAGAAAACTCGAAGTGCAATATAAAACATGGAGCAAATGCAATTTCTCTATCACATAGAACTTAAGCAGCTTGCATAATGGCTGCAACTGGAAAAATAATAAAAGACAATGCACATGGGGAAATGTATCTAGAGTTGGACCATCGGTGCTTGCATGTTCTAGAATCTCCTGGTTCAACCAAACCTGAGGATAAATTCTCATCATAGGGTCAGGGTATTTTCTGCTCAGAAAAATACCAGCTATCCAATAGCAATAGGTTCTTTGACTGATATTAAAAGGAGGTTTGGTAGTTAATGTTGCTAAGTTTTATGCTAGAGTTCAAACTTATTAATCAAGAGGATTTCATACTGCAAGAGGACTTCTGACTACAAGAGATCTTCTGACAACATGTACAGAGCCAAGACTGTATTTCTAGAATGGGCAATTTCAGATGTTCAAATTCTTTGATTGTGAAAATGAAAAATGTCAAAGTTTTTGCTTCAAAATTGGATTATAGTAAATGCAACTCCATTATTAAACAGTTCAATCAGACATCATGTCTGGCACAAAAATAATGAAAATTTTGATTGAGAAGCACAATGACACCGATAGTACGCAACATTGCTTGTTTTGCATGGCTGATCCTTCAATAAATGGTAATAATGCTGTTTCCATTAATTTTCTGTGTATGCCCAAAAACAAGGATCGATACATGCAATGTGGCATTGTGACACATTTAAGTGATTATCTTGTTTTATAGGTACATTATCAGTCCAGTATATTGTGGACTGGGACTGTCAAGAGGAAATTAATATTGCCATGACTGGAGAAAGTCTTGTCAAAGTCCCAATGATCTGTGTAGCTGTTCAGATTTTTAAAATATAAATTACTGTACGTACTCCTTTATAAGTCAAGTCAAACTACAAACAACAAATATCCTTATCTGCCATAGCATAATGTGCCTGCAGAACAGGGTCTATCTTGTTTGTTTTACTGATTAATCCTAACAAAATGCAGACCCAGATCTGTTGGTGCATTATGCTTTGGCAGATCTGGGTCTGTGCAGTTTGCAGTTGGACTTGTCTTATAAGCGAGTATATACAGTATGTGTCACGTGCAACAAACCAAGTTAATTGAGATAGTCTGGAGCTGCTTGGCTATTTAGTAAAAGCATGTACAGTAGAAAATTTAATAAATTTTGATTTTAAAAAAATATTTGAAATGTAAAACAGTGCTATTTTAGCACACTGATGATATCAGGGACCAACCATCACATTGGGAAGGGGAGGGGGGCTAGAATTTTTTCTAAGTACCTCAAAATAATCTATTTTTCAATAGATATGTTTATTTTTTCCCTGAAGCTGAGCTAGAATATTTTTCTCCAACTATCTGAGGGTCAGAAATTTTGTTTAAATAAGCCCCCTCCTCCACAGGGCTGCATTAACTATTTTTCTATCAGTTATGCACCCTTGTGTATCTTCAATTTAACCATCGCAAAATCCTAATTTAAGTCTCAGCTTCAGGCATTTAATTACTGTATTTTAAGTTGGACTTAATTTCAAGCAATTAGATCACTGTTTCTAAATTTACATTTGGAATTTCAAGTTCTCTTGGCGAAATTAGTTTGAGGCATGATCACCCTTCCTTGGCGTAGGCAAAGTTCAGATTTCAAGTCCATGTTACGAATGAAAATGTGACCTAAATACCCCACCTCCACCCCTGCTGATCATCATCCCAAAATATCCTTCTGCCCAAGGGCTGCATCTAGGATCCATAATCTTTGTATCATCCATTGTGATCATGATCCTCATTAAAAATCATACCAAATGTCATAATGGTCATCAGCCTCAATCAGTGTTGACAATGAAGATTTCATGTTACCTCACTATGAAAATGTGACCTTTGACCCCCCCCCCCCAGAAGGCTGCATTTAAAATCTGAACTAGTTTAATACTGTCTACTCATACTCCAGAAATACTGCAATAAATAAATGTATATTCATTTGGTGTAGATGAAGTTCAGGTTTTGAAGATGAAGTTCACATTCTGAAGAAGGTTCCATATTTACCTATAAAAATATGATCTTTGACAATGTTTGGTTTGGTGTTTTAAAGCACAGCAACACAAGTAGGTTATTTAGTGCCAAGGCAATCAGAATAAAGTGCCTTGCCCAAGGACCTAGCACTGTAGAGGACCTTATGTGATCCAATGGTAGGATTCAAATCCACACCCTTTCGGTTGTGAGCCTGCATGATGACATCTGAACCAATGCAACTTCCCTGAAATTTGACAAACAGCCTCCCACTGTGACTGAACCCATAAAATGCTGTACCCTGGATTCGAAGCTTTCACTGGTATCTACACAACCTCCTAACCACTGCCATCTACTAAACCATAATGACAGATGAATGCACAGATGCATGGTCACATGGATGGTTTGTGGGTTTAATGCCATGTTTTAGCACTTGATGTGACATACATAGTGACCAGTAAGTTTGGTGGAGGAAGAGCCTGGGAAAAAACTGGGAAGAACCAATAACCCATGGGGAGCTATTGGCAAGCTTTCTCACATACCCACATTGGCTATCTCACATATCCACATTGGCTAAGCTGAGAACTGAACTTAGGCAGACAGAGGTGAAATGTCAGTGATCATGGATGGATGGACTGGACATAGCATAAAAAGAACATACCATATATACTTGTGTAGAAATCAAGTCCAACTGCAAACAACACAGATCCTGATCTGACATTGCATTATTCAATGGAAGATCTGGATTTGTGCTGTTAGCAGTTGGACTTGACATGTACTTTAATATGACTAAGTGACTGCTATCACAATGAATGTAATATCAACCACAAGGTGACAAAAATTTGGTCTATCTTTAAAAATGAGGCTATGGTAGAATTTTGGACAACTGTATAACTAATTTTATTTAATTAAATATATTTATTTCATTTGTATATACTAATTTAAAAAAAGAAACTGATGAAATCATCTTAAGGCAAAATTCAAAACTTAAAAGGTTGGGATTTGTTTGTTTTTGTTGGTTTAAATGACACTTTTAGCATAATATTGGTTATATCATGCCAACGAAATGGGAGCAAAACACTCCTTCCATGAAAACACAGATGCAGCACTCTTGGGAAGGATTAAAACATGCATAGAACCCCCAATCCTTGGATTATGATTCTGACACTCTATCAACTTAGTTTCAGCAACTACTGAAAAGATTTGCTATATTTAATTTTGTTTTTAATGTAGACAAAAGTCTTATGATATTGCTCCTTGAACAACTAACATGACTTAAACACATTCATTTTGCCATAAGCAGCACAGTCAATTTATTTTAAGTATATGTAAAATGACTTGCAAGTGGTCAGAAGTAACATATTATAAAGATCTCTAATTAAATACTATCAATGTTTCCTTTCACAGACTTATCTGAACTAGAACATTTATGTGTTGGACTTGCAGCCAAAAGTGCAAGGATTTTAATTCTGGCACTGAATCATGCCCTTGAACTAAGCTTCATTTTTTGACTGCCTCAGCACTGAATGACCTTGTGTTGTTGTGCAGCAGAACACTAAAACCAAAACTAATCCATGCCATAATCCATATTGTTACATCTAGGCTCGTACAAAAGTAACAAAAGAAAAGAATGAAGCCAACAAGCTTTGTATATATTAACAAAATAATTTATTTCCCTAGAAAACAATGCAAAAATATGAAATAGGACTTATGGTTTGTGAATATAATCCAAAAATTAATCCTAAGACTGAAAAATATAAGTCCTATCACTAAACAGTTCTAATTGAATCCGGGTTCGAATCTCGATGAAATTCCAATATGGAGGCGATGACGTCAGATGATGTCTGTACTGATGGTAACAGATCCTCATTGAATCCCACTTTATAATGTTTCTGTTAAACTCCAGAATAAATTTCATCTGAATTTCTTTCTCCCAGAACTTTTATAAATATGAAGCACTTGTTTAGTTTTCTAGAGAATAAATTATTAAATTCCAAAAAATAGATGAATTTCAAAACAATCTGGCATCAACAATAAAAACCTCTTGAGCCCTCAAGGTTTAAAATACAACTCAATAGATCTAGTAGAAAATAGCTGTTTTAAGCCTCAATTTTAGATCACATGGTAGTTCACATGACAGGCTATGTGATTTCTAACTTGAACAGCGCTATAAAAAAAATGACAATTATCACATAGCTAGAATAGCCCTATCTAAGAATCAAATTTTCACACTGGAAATAAATAAAAAAGAAAGGCTGTTACAATTCAGCTAACACGTGAGCTGAAAATGAACTTGGTAATAACCAATAGTCTTCAATCGATGTTTACGAAATCTATGAACCAGAGTGAGCTAAAAATAGTGCTGAAGAAATATTATAATCTAATCGGGTCAAGCCAATTTTCGGAAAAGAAATTCAAATCCAATGAAAATTATCACTACAATAAAATGTAATGAAACAAAAATAAAATAAAAAAGAATTTTAAAACTAACACACAAGCAATTTATTACATATATGTAACAATATCAACAAATCTCCTGAAATAGACAACTAATAATCATCAAATCTAGATAATCCATATTATTAGCAATTGCTAATGTAAGATATAATGGCAATTTTTATTCCTTGCTTTGGACAGTAAAGTCGTAAATGCATGAAAAATATACCATCTGCATGCATAAGACCAGAATGTAATCACATACTGTAATAACACATATTGTAATAACACTGATTGTAATAACATGTTGCAATAACACAGATTGCCTCAACAAATCTTTTAGTTGTCTCCAGCAGCCATTGTAAACATTAATTATCATGCAGCAAATGAATTTTCAGATTAAGGTGATCTTGACCTATGAAATGTTGACCACTGACTAGAGAATGAAGACAAAAGGAAACCCTTTCCTATGATATCTAAACAGATGTACTATTAAAAGTTGATATGAACTAAAGAGTATTTTTTTTTTTTTCAAATCATCCTTCTTAAAACCTGCTTTAGACATTTATCTGCTGCTAGAGTCCAGATATTACTGTTTACTGGGTAGACCTCACGTTTTGAGTAACCCTGAAGTGATAGCATGATGACTGTTACAAGCATAGTTCATGCGCCATGCATTCACTCTTGCTGAAGCCTGAGGCACTCTACTAAAACCTAATCCTTTACATGTACAATACTCAGTTAACCTGTTGGGGAAAATAATGTACAAAATCTATGTGGTGACAGCTAACACAAATACAGCCTAAAATGAAGGTCATAGTGACCTTGTCTTGTTGTAAATGTTGTAAATGTGTAGTACTAACAAAAAGGCACCCAATTCTTAAGTTTCATGACTCTAAGATGAAGAGCACACGAGAAATAATTTATTGACATTATCTTTCATTCTTTTATTCAAATATGGAAAATAATTTATAATAGTGGTCAGGATTCCAGTTTGGTAAATTAACTCTAACGGCTGTTAGGTAAATATGCTGAGTAAGATTCCGATCCGTTATACATGTAACTAATTAAAGGTACCATAGGATTATGGAGGACTTTTATTCCAATAATGCATTCTATAATTTCTACTGATGAAAGGATACATTTGTTGGCTGTAGATCTTTGGTCTCATCTTTAATTAAAGAAGCAGTAAGTAATAACAAGTTTATAGTTTCCAAGCTGAGACTGGTTTTATGATCAAAGATCTTGGCTCAAGTTTTTTTGCTGGCTCTTGAGCATGATAATTACAAACATGCATGAATGTTTATAATGTTGTGTTTACATAAGATGAATACTCTGACGATAACCAGTTAATATCTTTGCTTTTAGAAAAATTGTAAATTGCAAATTTGACCAGTCTTGGCATGCTGGTATATGGCCTCAAGATTTTCAATCCAAGGTGTATAGTTCATGGTCAAAGGCCATCATACAAGAATTTTGTTCTGCACTTAAGTGTATCCTGTTAACATGCTAGTTCAGGATTGTGAGAAAACACCTTTTTATCTTATTTTGGTATCATGGAGTTTCTAAAAGCTATTATATGTTTTCTATACTCTATATAGTGATGTCCATGTTTGTTATGATGTTCATATTAATGTCTATGGTTGTCATGACATTCATATTAATGTCTATGTTTGCCATGATGTTCATATTGCTATGTTTGCCAAGATGTTCATACTAATGTCTATGTTTGCTGTGATGTTCACATTAATGTTTTTTGCTGTAATGATGTTCACATTGATGTACATGTCTGCCATGATGTTCATATTGCTGTCTATATTTGCCATGATGTTCATCTTGATATCTACTTTTGCCATGCTGTTCACATTGATGCCTATGTCTGCTATGCTGTTCACATTGATGCCTATGTTTGCTATGCTGTTCACATTGATGCCTATGTTGCTATGTTGTTCACTTTGATGCCTATGTTTACTGAGAAGCTCATACTAATGTCTGTTTGTCAGATGTTCATATTGATGTTTATGTTTGCCATGATGTTCATATTGCTGTGTTGCCATGATGTTCACATTGATGTCTACATTTCATTTGCCATTGTTTTCATGCAGAGGCTAATGTTTACCATGATGTTCACTTTGATGCCTATGTTTGCCAAGATGTTCATACTAAGGTCTGTTCGCCAGAAGTTCATATTGCTATGTTGACATGATGTTCACATTGAGATTACATCTGCCTTGATGTTCATATTGCTATGTTTGCCATCATTTTCATATTGATGCCTATGTTGCCCTGATGCTCATATTGATGTCTATTTCACCAAGATGTTCATATTGTTGTCTATATTTGCCACCATGTTCACACTTTTTTTCGTGATGATGTTTGAATAAAATCTGCGAATCTAAATGGCACAGATAGTATCAGCAGTAATGAAGAAGTTGCGAATTTAGTTAAAAACAACATTAGGATAGATACTCCATTTAATACTGTCTAGTGTAGGTACTTTATTTAATACTGTCTAGTGTAGATACTTCATATAATATTGTCTAGTATAGACACTTCATATAGTACTGTCTACTGTAGATACTTCATATAATACTGCATAGGACAGACACTTCATATAATACTGTCTAGTATAAATACTTCACTTAATACTGTCTAGTGTAGATACTTCATATAATACTGTCTAGTATAGACACTTCATATAGTACTGTCTAGTATAGATACTTCATATAATACTGCATAGGTCAGACACTTCATATAATATAATACTGTCTAGTATAGACACTTCATTTAATACTGTCTAGTATAGACATTTCATATAGTACTGTCTAGGATAGATACTTCATTTAATACTGTCTAGTATAGATACTTCATATAATACTGCATAGGTCAGACACTTCATATAATATAATACTGTCTAGCATAGATACTTCATTTAATACTGTCTAGTGTAGATACTTCATATAATACTGCATAGGACAGACACTTCATATAATATAATACTGTCTAGTATAGATACTTCATTTAATACTGTCTAGTATAGATACTTCATTTAATACTGTCCAGTGTAGACACTTCATAAAATACCGTCTAGTACAGATACTACATATAATACTGTCTAGTATAGATACTTCATTTAATACTGTCTAGTGTAGATACTTCATTTAATACTGTCTAGTGTAGATACTTCATATAATACTGTCTAGTATAGATACTTCATATAATACTGTCTAGTATAGATACTTCATACAATAATGTCTAGTAAAGATACTTCTTATAATACTGTCTAAGATAAACACTTCACATAATACTTTCTGGTATAGATACTTCATACAATACTGTCTAGTATAGATACTTCATATATTACTGTCTAGTATAGATACTTCATATAATACTGTCTAGTAAAGATACTTCATATAATACTGTCTAGTAAAGATACTTCATATAATACTGTCTAGGATAAACACTTCACATAATACTTTCTGGTATACATACTTCATATAATACTGTCTAGTATAGATACTTCATATAATACTGTCTAGTAAAGTTACTTCATATAATACTGTCTAGTAAAGATACTTCAGTAGTAAAGGTAATTGAAGGTTCCTATCTCAGAGACGCCCCTACCCCCCCAAAATGTTATATGTTAACATTTTTGTCAGCAGCCGTTTATAGCTTAAAATGATGACTTTCATATGATAAGACTTTTCTAACATATTTCTGACAAAATTTGTTTTGTCGGGGTAGGGGGTCTCTGAGATAGGAACAACTCAATTACTTCTACTACTATACTTATTATTCTTATAGTTTTAGACAAAATTTCATATTAAACAAATGAAATATTATATATAATGTATCATAATTCAACCCGACATGTTGGATTTGATCTGACAAACAGATTTTGTAAGAGATTTAATTCAATCAAATCAGCCTCGAGTTATACCGGTATAAAAACTAAAATAATAAGTGATTGTATTAAAAAAGTTGGATATCATATATCACCAAAATATGGGTTGGTTTGGTTATTTGCGACGGAAAATAATGTGAGAATAGCGGGTTGGGCAGATGATGTGATGACATTTATTGACAATATGGTTGATATTTTATTTGATAATGAAGCTGTAAATATTTGTTTAAAATACAAATAATAGTCTCCTTTGAGGACTTTTTCAAGATGATTATATACTCATGATTATGATTATGTACATATGATTATGATTATATCTTAATTAAGGACAACACAAAACACAGAATCTTAATTACAGTAGCGTATTTACTGCACAGTTTAACCCCATGTGATCCCCTAGGTTGCCAAAGAACAGCCTAGCAGGATCAGAGGTCACACATAAACTTATCTTATGGACGCATAAACACCCCCCCCAGCGAATTCCTAATTGAAACGAAATACTAGAAATTCAGAGGGCTGTCTAGGCATTATGATTTTATGTAACCCCAAATCAAGCATATTTACAGTAATGTAATTACAGTAACGTATTAACATATATTTATAGGGACGGCACAGTTACATATAGACTTAATTCTAAGAACTTTAACTCTAGGACAGCACAGTAACATATAAACTTATCCTAGGACAATACTACGTGCCTTTCTCTATGTTTCAATAGAAATTTTGCTCACCCCTCCCATCATAATCACCCAGGGAGTGCAAAAATTGCACCCACCAAGCGACATGGTGGGAGAAGTGTACAAATTTTCTATTGAAACGTAGAAGGGCTGGCTGACGCCCAATAAATAATAAATTTTGGCATAACATCACCTTCGCCGGCAATCTGCCAGTCACAAGATTCAAACCACGGACCTCGAACATGCGAGTCCAATGCATTAGCAATCGGCCACCGGACTTCATATGTATATATATTAAAAATGTTATCATATAGTTACCAAACAGCATTCATTTTCTGATTTTAAAAAACACGTAATTTTACATTATATTATTTAATTCTGAAAACATTATTGTAAATAGAGAAAAAAACATGATTTTTGATTTTATATTGTACAGAAAAAACGAATCCTAATGCTAGGCTGAATACTGTATAAGATCGACCGTTTCCAGTGATACTAACGAGTGGACTGAATGAAATACACAGACGTTATATATAAATCGAAGCTATAAACTAAAAGATCTGATTTTAAAAACATTATTGTAAATAAATCGAGAAAAAAAAAATGATTTTGATTTTATATTGTACAGAAAAACGAATTCTATGTTAGCTGAAAACACATAGACTGAATCGAGACCGTATTATCTTTGATGGCTCAAATGACGGTTGTCAAGGAAACAGGCTGAATATGGCATCGCTGTAAGATAAATAATCAATATTCTGTGTTACGCAGTTAGACTTAGCTTATGAGTGATAATATATAGTAATCTATGTTATATACGTAAGACGAATTTGCTAGTTATTTTAACAAATACAGAAATGATACCAAGATTTATAGGTCTTAAAACACTATAAGATTTACAAAATCTATTATATTTCATTAGCAAAAGAATACGAAACGATATCTATATGCTATATTTGATTGGAACAGTATTATCTCCCTTTTTAAAATCAGATATGGTATACAGAGTTATATTTCTTGGCCAACAAATAATGTTTCGACGTTTGATATGAGGTAAAGCATGCTATCATGATTATACAGATAAAATTTAATTCTACCAGATACTTTACGATGACATTCAAATAATTCTTTCATCGCTATCTTACCGAGAAGATACTTACTACCTTTTACGTAAACCTTCGACCTATCTAGGTCTATGTTGATTTTTGTATACTGGCATTGGCTTATTGGATTATGTAAATTGTTATATTTTAATGCAAGCTCGTCTCGTAAACTTTCGAGATAACTAAAGTATTAGCTGTCATCTGATTTGATAAGGGAGAGTTTGATTGTCAAATTTACTAAAACAAATACCTGAAATTTCATTGTTAAATTCAAATGATAATTGTTGGTTATTGACCATTATTTTTTTTTATTTTGCTATTAACTCCATCTGCTAATGTTAAATTTTCAAACATTATTTCTAATGTTTAGACAAAATTAATTATATAATGTCCAAGCGCTAGTGTGTTAATTCCATCACTGCAATATCTTTTATCATCAAAATTATTTAGTCCACGTTTTTATGATCGTATCAGTTTCAAGTTTATGATGGTTTGTTCTTATGACATTAGTTTTGATAAAACTGATGCTATTGTTTAGCGCTGCTTTAAAATCATCAAAATTCATCATCTTTTTCACATATCCTCGAGGAATACCTTGTGCTTTCTTTGTAAGTTTATTGTCATCTAATGTAACAGCATACATTTTGCTTCTTAATCCAACAAACTCTCTCACCGGCACAAACATAAATTCATTTTTCATTTTACCAATAACCTTTTTGTTCGAATTATCTTGAAATCCACTATATGCTGGATAATCTGATAAATCAAACAGATTTTTTTTATTGTAAATATCCTCATAGACATCTTCCATTTTATATTATAAACTAGCGAATCTGTGTCAGTAAATAGCAACTCTGAATCTGGCCACTGCTTTTTAGTAAAATTATAGTGAAAATCGTACATCAGCCACTTTGATATATCAAGTACAGCTGCACCAACATAAATTGGTTTATTTAACTTTAAATTTGTCTTTCGTCATTATATTGCAACAAGATTTTCATTAAATATTTTCATACTAACAAAACCATCATTGTTAACTAATTTATTTCTGCGACTAATATCATTGACAATTTCTATAGAGACCCTCTTTCGAATGTTCTCCATCGTCTTACTGAACACCGAGTTGTTCATTAGCTTGAAAAAGCTTTTCTCAAATTCGGTTTTAGCCACAGCATGACGTTTCGTATTTAAGTCAATATAATTTGCCATCCACATCGACTGATTAAACTTTAGCACGCGATGGACCTTTCTCAGAATTAGTCCAGCATCTACTGCTTGTTTTAAATTTTTGTAGTGCACAATTTCTTTTATCTAACAAATTTGGAACTAATTTATTAACAATCGAATTTTTTGATGTTGTCGTTGCTCGTTGTTTAGGTGATAATAAACTATAATTAATCATCATTGACTCTGCGCAAAACGGATAATCATTATGTAGATCGTGTAGCCATCTAGATAATCTAGATCTAGTTCAACTTCAACAAAATATGAGATATCTGAAAAATCTATATTAATTTTTCTAGGTAAATCTTTTTCAGTTTCTCTAAAAAATTGATTTGGTGTTATCCAATGAAATCCACTATGTGGCACTGGCTCTGACATGGCCCAGCCATATAAATTTACACAATCTAGATAAATAATATGATTAGATGGAAGATTTTTATCATAATTTTTTTAATATTTGTTATTAGCAGCTGCATATTTCTTTGTTATAACGCTAATTCCGCCTCTGATACCTTTTTCAATAAAGTTAAACATATCGACATCTGTTAAAAGATCTAGTTCTATTTTGATCGTTTTTATTAGAGCGTCCCAAGATAATCCTGAAGCAGAATAATACCAACAGGGGTCTAATCCATAATTGCTATAACTTACCCAGCGAAAACTCTCAAAAACATCTGCTAGCAATAATACATCTGTTTTCAAATATAGATCATGATAATCACCAAATGTTTTACAACTAAATTTATTCCAAATATCTTGCGCGTATTTATATTCGTCATCTGTGATATTTCCATTTTTAAGTTGCGAGTAAAATTTATCTTTGCTAGGTAGAGAAGTTTCATCAAATCTGCTCCAACTGTCGAGATACTCGTACGGAAATATACCTTTTCTTGTCAGATCGATATAGTTTTCACCGAAACCACTTCGCAAATTATTAAAACTACTGCCAGCGCTTGTAGCGCTGATGACAAGCTCATCTAATGATGCTGCCATTAATTGCAGACTGTCAATAAAACGTAATTTATCTAGCGTCACCGACATATACCTTTCAAAATTATTTGGAATACATTCTATTACGTTATTTAATTTTAGTTTAGATTTAATTTCCTCATCACCAAATGCTTCAACTATGATATGACTATCATAGCCACGAAAGTTATGTAAAACTATGGGAATAAAATCTGGAGCATGAAATTTTAAATTACAACTATTATGAGCTGCTCTACGATACTGGCCGGTCAAATGACAATGATCTCGCACCTTATGACGTGCTCCGTTAGAATCCACCAACAATTTTTTGCAAATATGACAATTGACTGCTTTATCAAAATCGAGTTGTTGTTTAGATGTTATTCTCATCGGAGCTGTTTTAAGTAATCTGTTAGAAATTTTATTAACTTCATCTATTAAATTTTTTAATAGCCATATGGCAGGATATTCACCTCTATATAACTTTATCGGAGTTGAAAATTTATCATTAGCGCAACAAACTACTTTATAAGCTACTCCGCAAGGAATATGCTGTTGTATTTTTCTAGTACTGGATTTATTCGAATTATTTTCTGCTCCAACCACGGGAACGAGTAGACACTCGAAATCAGCGTAAATAACAAAAGGGATATTTAGTTTATGATTATAATTTTTAAATTTTAATATTTTTTCTTTTTCGCTTGGCATACTTATTCTTTGAACATTGACGCAGTATTTGAGATGCTCCTGCAGTCTTCCATCGCTAGAAAAACCGTGCAAACATCTATGGCAGAAATATTTTTTATTTTTATTTTTACTGTACTGTTTACCAACTAATCTGTTAAAGTTTTTTATCCAGCAATAATGTCCTCGATAAAATAATAAATTTATTGTATTTTGCATAGCATTTTCTGAGATATATCTCGGGTAAACTTTTTCTTTCTCATCTAGTCCGAAAACGTTTACCGAGATATTATTTTGTTTTTCAAACTCTGGTATATGATTTTCTGCTACTGGAAAAGTTATTCCTGAAAAATTTAGTTCGTCTTTATGTGGAAAATATTTGTTAACGCGATCAGCATTTTTTCCTTTTGGAAACATCGCAGAAAAAATAGACCATTGAAAACATTTGTCATCATCGTTTTTGACATTTATACAGCATTTTTTGTTTTTAATTTTTTGAGGGAGATCGACGCTGCCGTGAAGTATGTCATATTTTGCTGTATGAAATAAAACCTCTTTTATTATTTCAAATTTCCAACCTGATCCTGACGAAGTAAATTCTTCTAATTTTTTGTTTATTTCTTGATGTATTTCATCGGCGACCATGGCAATGTTTGTTCCAGTTAATATTTTTCTAGATTTTGCTGTTAAATATGGTTCCGAAATTTTGCTGTCAAAACTTTTTGTCTCAAAAATTACATCAAGTATATCTTCAACTGCGTGTAACCTTGATAAAATCGTATGATATTGAACTATAAGTTTGATACTTTATGAGCAGCAAGTTCTCGAGAAATAACAGGCTGTAAAAGATGAAATAAATTTGTGGAGCTAAAATTTGCTAAAATTTTTTGATCATCAAGTTTGTAGCTATTATCGTAACCAGAAAATGCTGAAGCAATTTTTTCTGATTTGATAATGTTCTTTTTAGCAATATCTTGCAATTTTAACATTATATATATAATAATATTTTATATTTAATTTAATTTTTTTAATTAAAGAAATGAAAAACCTTATAATATAATAACAAAAATTTTGAGATATATACCACTGACGGCGGAAGAGCAAGAAACTTATCATGTACATCAGATGTACAACCTATATGCTGCAAGTATGTTAGGTTCTGTTATTAATATAGAATCTAAAAAATCTATCGGCATATCAACACCAGCTGGTATGCTAATTTCAGTAAAAGGTGATAATGCAGAAAGAATTAAAATGTTTAGAAAAGATTTTATTTATACTTTATTTTGCGGCGATATTCCAGAAGGACAAGGAGTATAGAGAGCAAATAACGCAGTTGCTGATGATAATATTGAAAATTTAGGATTAGAAAATGAATTTCAACCTCACCAAGTATTTGATCTATATGAGACAAATGATAAGGGAATTATTCGACATAAAAAAAACTAAAAAAATTGTTGGAAATTTGGATAGAGATGGTTATTTACAAGTATCGGTACGTGGTATAAAAACTAACCAAGTTGGTTATAAGTCGCATAGGTTTGTTTATGAAACTTTTAACGGAATAATACCTAATAGTTTAGTTATTGACCATATAAATAAAATTAAAACAGATAATAGTTTAGAAAATTTAGATCTGGTTACACAACAAGAAAACACAAGACGTGGAGTTGGTTATGATGGTTCTAATTTTAAAAATCCAAAATCAATTATTTCAATAAATCTAGAAACTGATGAAGAAATGAAATTCAAATCAATAACATCTGCTGGAAGATATCATAAAATTAATCCAAGTGTAGTCAAAGGAGTAGCCGATGGTGAAAGAAGATCAGCAACATCAATGTTGACAATGTTGACATTTGATAGATTTATCTTTAGATACGATAATTAATAATATTTTCTATATCATTTTGAGAAAGACAATTATGACTAAATTCCATGACATCGTCGCGATTAAATCGTAATGTCATCATTTTATTTGCATCGAGTTTTATTTTGTCCGCTGCTGTTAATAAAAATTTTTCGGATTCGCCTAATGTTATCATAACATCGACAAAATAAAAATTATATCCAAATCAACAAGTTCGAATTGCTTCAGCTAGTTCTTTGTGATTTAATATATTAACTCGCTGATGATATTTTATTTCTCCGAACATATTATTTATTAATTAGATAAAAAGATTATTCTAATAATGAACTTATTTGAGAGACTGGCTAAGCTATATTCGGAAGATTTTGTTTCAGTTTCAAATTTTATATCAGAATATATTACTAACGATAGATTTGCTGATTATACTGAAAAAGACATTTTGTACAACCACGACGACGACGAAGATGATGTTGTCGTTAGTAAAAAAATTTAAGCAGACCAACAACTGGACGATATGATGTTAAGTACCATATTGCTAAAAAAATAATAAAATTTAATTTTACTGTTGCCAAGCATGAAATATTTTGGCAACTTATAAAACCGTTTTTAAACGTAAAAATATCTGGACAACAAAGAAATATAAAATACGATTTTATTTTTGTTAAAATATATAATTTAATGCCAATGGACGATGCGAGAAAATTACATTTAATTTCTTTATGCAAACCGGCAAAATGTAAGTCAGTACTAATAAAATATGAGGAAATTTATAATAATATTATTCAGTCGATGAAATCGCAGTCGATGATATCGACCGAGTTGGTACCCAACTATTAAATTTATCGCTATACCCTCGCCATTTGACTAAACTTTTGTTGCCACGCTTTTTAATAACTTTTTCATTAACAAATACATCTTCTTCTGTTTTCTGAAGTTCTTGCTCATAAAAACTGCCAGTTATAGGCTCACCTAATAAATCTTTTAACGCGTATGTAACTGGTATTGTTAAAAGTACTTTATCAACAACAAATACTTCTTCGCTCCAGTTATGAGTATAACCTTTTTCAAATGTTTTTTACGTCAAAGAAATTCTAACTTTATCGCCAACTTTAAATTTATGTCGTCGGTACATGTTTTCTTTCGCTAATATTGGATTTGCAATCGCGTCGTTTGGCAACAGTTTAGTGGTTCGGTGTTTCGTGTTATTATATTCGTCAATAATCTTTTGTAAATTGTCAATATATTTATTCGTATTTTTAGCTGCCAAATATTTGTGGATTTTTTTGTTAAGCGTGCGATTAAATCTTTCGACGATGACGCTTTTACCTTCGTTTCCTGTAACATATTTTTTAATGTTATTTTGTTCTAAAAACTGTTCGAACTTTTTATTAAAAAACTCGCTCCATGATTAGTCCAGATTCTAGTTGGTTTTCTTTCTGTGTTAAAAATAATTTGTTTTAGCGCATCAGTCATCAATGTTCCTGTTTTATCCTAAACGGGTATACTAAACGCGTATTTACTAAAAACATCTACAACATCAAAAAGATATCTCTTCGGAGCGCCATCAGCGCCGACGTTATATTGAGCTAGATTTGACATATCAACTAAATCTATCGCCCAGATATCATCAACGGCATTTGCGACAACTTTACGTCGCGGAAACTTTTTTTTTTTTTAGGTTTGTGTAGCTGAGACGCTAGCGTCTTCGCTGCAAGATCATCATATAATTCTTTTTTACCAAGTCCAAGTTTATATTTTACTCCAATAAAATCCTGGACCAGCCTTCGGTCAATACGTTCTCGCATATTTACAGGTTTTTTATCACGAAGTTCGTCTAACATTACTTTATCGCAGCTGTGTTTATTTTGTTCGCTTTCTGGAAGATCAATATCTCTGTAGCAGATATCATGGCGCATCGCTATTGCATCAACTTGATTGTAAGGCTCTTGTCCTGGCAGCGGATTATCGTTTTCGTCAAGTTGTTTATCAAGAGGATTATAAGGTCCAGTGTATTTATGGCCTGGCAATGTCCAACCGCCTTTTGGTTTCGGCAATTTTCCAATAAATTTATGTATATCTATACCTGTTCCTATTATTTTTCTGTTTTTGCATTTCTGACAATATGTAACAATTTTATTTTGCTCGAGACATAAATCTCTATCGCAATCACAGTCGCATGTCATTATTTATTTAGTCGTCTACTAAAATAATCTCCCTGTCAACGTCAGGAGGGTAACCTGCTCCGGACAACTTTGTTTTCGGTAAAAACATACCTTTTTTTTCTCCCACAGATTGCACAAATACTTTTCAGCATTATTCTATCATTTTTTGTTTTTTCTGTTTTTTTCGTCTTTATTTTCTGTTTTAGTTTTACACTTAAAACAATATGTTGACATTGCTATATTTGTAATTTAGATAAAATTTAATGCAATCTCATCATTGGCGTGAGAAGGTTGTTTGTCAAATTGCAAAATAAACTTTAAAATATCTGGATTTTTGGTCATCTGTTTAATGAACATTACGCAATAATATCCGCAAGTCGAAGTTCCAACTGGTTGAATTTGATTAGACGAATAATTTATTATTTTCGTATCTTGCATTCTGCTCATATATTTTTTTACTGCGTCACTTGGTGGAATTCCGAACGAGTCAAAATAATTATTATCATAAACAGCTACCCAATGAGTGCCAGATCCGTCATTAAAATCTTGCATATTTATAACACACGATGTCACTTGCGGTGGAATTGCCATAAGTTCATCTCTAGAATAAACTCCATGGAAATTTTTTACTTTTTTTAGTTTATCAAGTATATCAAAATTACTTAACGCAAATTTTATCTCTTTGTTCCTGGCAACATTAGTCCTCGTCCTACTCCTAACAGATTTGGCAATAGACTTCCTGCCAATCCCGCTAGTAACGGGGCTATTGGAATAAATCCCCATTTTCGCTGTCGTGTCTTTTTTTCGTCGGTGTTTTTTCTTTCGGTGTCTTTTTTTTCGTCCTTGTCTCTTTTTTCGTCGTTGTTTTTCTTTTAGGCATTATATTTATCCATCACATAAAATTGTTACCACCGATATTCATGCGAAAATTTTCTTTATACCACTACCTTCAACTGCCTTTTTCATTGCGCCAGATACTGCTCCAGACGCTGCTGCTAATCCTAATGTACCTAACACTGGCAAAATTTTAGGTATTAACATTCTGGCCATTACAGATAATGCCGGACCGAAGAAACCGCCATGTTTGCCATTGCAGTTGTTTGTGCAGCGCTTAAATTTAAAACAAAAGGTTTTTTGCGATCGTATTTATTTACTTGTTTTTTGGTTAACATTAATTTTGTTAAAGTACCCACTGCGTTAGAGACAGAGTCTCTTGGGTTGATCTTCAATGATACCTGTTTTTTCTTTGCAACAGCAGTTGCTAATTTTTTATCTTGACCATCAGTCAAATATATTTCTTTTACAATATATTTTGTCATCTTATACAACGATTACAGATTAAACTTGGACTGACATTTTACCTCCGACAGAGTCAACTGTAAAAAATCTATCGCTTATTACTAACGCATACACATATAAACGCGCCACTGGAGCTGCTCCTAGTGTCCAAGTAATCTCAATATTTGCTGTGCTGTCTACAGCTCGCTCGCTATGCTTACTAACATCAAAATAAAATATTCGGTAAAGTGTACGAAATTCCTCCACTGATATCTGAGATCCATCTCCAGCATCTTGATATTTTTGCATTGAGTCGAGTAAATACATGTACGGTCTAGTAATGTTTTTATTAGCGTCATCTGCAAAAGTGCATTCTATCGCTCGCTCTGGATATTGTTTTGAATTTATTCTAGCGTATATTCGTCTAACATCAGCGCTATCAAATATTGCATTATTTTGTTGTTGGTCGTTATGTCGAGCTTGTCTCTGAAATACAACAAATACGTGCCGTGGTTTTTGTTCACTTGATGTCGTTGTAACTCGCCACGTGTAGTCGGTGGTATTCGGAACTGCTGTTTGATATATTTTATGTTGCTGAAAATAAATACTGTTTGTGTGTTTTTCCAGCATATTATTTAATTCCGCCATTTTAGTAATAGACGGAGTTATTCTTGGCATCCATAATGCAAGTTTGTTTATCACAAACTGTACATCGGCTCCACCTGACCTAAACAGGCAGTCGTTTTGTTCTGATCGATCTAAAATAAGCGTATGTTTAACTCCACGAAATACTTTATTATAGTCCCTGCAAAAGCCAAATACTGTACTTAACGGCAGCATCATTGTAATTTGACGTGATCCTGCTGCAAGTGCCTTTCTTCTGGTATAATCTTCATTGTAACGTATATTTTTTCTGACAGTAGGAAATGAGTTATTAATCAAATTCAACATTTCAGTGCCGGTTGCAGCCGCACCTGGTGGTGTTATACTAAGATTATTGCAAGCTGCAGTAAGTGAAACTCTTGTAGCGGTCTCACCAGCGGCTGCACCTGGTTCGACTATACCTAGCGCAGCAGCATTAATAATAAGAAAATCTCTTACAATTACAACATCTGCAGCGGCATTAGCTCCAGCCGCTAAAATAGGTAGACCTCCGGTTGAAAACTCAGATGATGCCATAAAACCAGACCCACCACTTCCGGTATCTTTAAACCACATCATATTAGTTGCAGTTGACCTGGAATAGTCGTCGGAAAATGAAATAATATTTAAGATTGTACTTGCAACTTGTAAGTGATTTGAAATATCTTCGATAGATTGACTGGCCAGCTGATATTTAGCACTTTTAAATAAACACCAACCGGCATTTATAAGAGCTACTTCTAAGTTAGCTGCAATTGCGGCAGGTGCGGCAGGCGCTGTCATAATCTGGCCGCGAACTTCCAATATTGCTTTATGAGGTAATAAAAATACATCTTCGTCTCGGGTATTAAATGTTCTAACACCAGCTTTATTTGGCTCATTAGAATTTTCATCGAGATATTCAACGTATTCGAATTCTGTTGCTGCGTTGTCTGTGTCATAAATTTCTGCTAAATCGAGATAAATTTTTACAGACATTTTTTTTATTTATTAGGTTATACAAAATTATTTCGGTGTTGTTACTTTAGATATTAATTTTTGTATAATTTGTTCTCCTCGTGGCGATAAAAGTTTTTTTTTTGTCGTTTTTATCATCGCCCGTTGAGTTTCTTTTGTTGGTGCCATTTCTGAAATAGCTTGTTTGATTGTTTTAGGTGCGGCATGCGCCTTAGGTGCGCCTTTTATTTTATCATCTATTTTTTGCCCCACAGCAGTTCCAGCAGCAGATGCAGCTCCAGTTGCAAACGCTTTTGATGCGTCAAGTGCAATTGGTGTAACTTTATGAGCTATTCCTGGAACATTTTCTATAATTTTAGCAAATATATTTCCCAAAAATCCTCCTATTTTTCTTCGATAAACTTTTTTTCTCTGTTTCATTATATCTGAGGTTGCATAATTTTACTTCCAAATCTTTCAGAAAATATGTTTACTATTGCTCTCGCAAGTGCAGGTAATAAGTAACAATTTCATTATTAAAATCTAACTGTCTTCCAGACTGATCTGTCAACTGCATATTTACTTCTGTTATTTGATTTTCAACGTTTAACGGATAATAAATAATATGACGCGGAATAATCTGCATCAAAAAACCAGGTGGAACGTCTGGTGAAAAACTGTATATCGTTTGTCCTTTGCTGCCTTTAGCTGAATAAGATCCAGATGCAATAGAGCAGTTTACCAATATTGTGTTTACATCAGTTATATCTACTGGCAGTTGACCGTCATGTGTAAAAGATTCTTCAGAAGCTTCTCTAGAAACAGAATATATAAAATTTGCAAATCCTAACAATGATGCAATACTTGTTTTTTTGTCTTGAAAATTAACTGCCATATTTTTTAATGTCATTCTAGCGCGTAACGTATTATAATTTGGTGCAAGTTCAAAATTATCAGCTACACCTCCATTTTTTGGTATAAGTTCTTTTATTATTTAGATCAGTGATATTATAAGCTCCTTGAGGAATTTTAATTGTTTTCCACTCGACAAAAGGATAAGTAAATACAGAAGCAATAAATTCAAATTTATCATTTATTCCAGTTTTTACATTAGCCATAGAATTCCAACAAGTGCAAGAAATTAGTCCAATTTCATATTGTTTCTCACGATCTAGTTCTATTGGCGGAATATACTTTGCTGAAAAATTTGCGCTATCTTTATCAGATTGACTAGAGTCCAGTAATAATGTTGCTGACATTTATTATTATATTTTTATAAAATTAAATCGCATTGATTTATATCAAATCGCCTTGATTTATATCAAATCGTGATGTAAAGTTTTGTATTCGTCAGATGTTAATAAATTTTCTGATCTCAAATTATCAAGTATGTCAATAATTTCATTGTCAATTTCAGCACCAACATTTCCAGCTTCTTTTGATGATATCAATAGCATTAATCTGCCTATTATTTCAGTAACTGATGAAAATATTCTAGCTCCGGTTCCAGTTCTTTCTTTTTCTAAAAGTTTTTTTAAGCGATTATTATCATAACTTATAAATAATTTTGAAAAAGTCTAATTATTTTTTTCAACATATTCTTTATCTCTAAATCTTTCTGCAGTATTTTTAAAAACAACAGCAATAACAGCATTTCTAGTTTTTTTCATAAAGTCCTTCAATATCTTTTATTTCAGCTGTATCAATTTCATTGTAAGCTCTTACATTTTGTTCTGTAATATCAGTTAATTTTTTAATAAGATTATCGTATTTATCTTTTTTCCAATTATAAATATTATCAACGTCAGAAATGTCTTTATCTTTCATAAAAGCAAAATATTCCGAATCCATTATTTCTTGTTTTGCTTGGTTTTTATATTTTTTACGATAATTTTCATTATCTTCCTCAAGTGATTTTTGTAAATCTTCTTCAGTTATCATAGGAGCTTCATATGTATATGCTGATTCTTCTGGTTCCTTATCCAATAATTTTGCTTCGGTACTTAAGTTACTATTGTAACGGCTTTTGTGTTCTTTATTTCTTATATTATTAATAGCCTTGATATAAAGATCAGCAATAATTCCATGTCGATATAATTTAATACTCTCACGATAATTTTTATTTTCTAAAATTATATCGCTACGGTTCTTCTCACTATCTTCTTTTATTTTTTCTAGCTCTTTATTTCTTTCGTCTGCTTTAAAATTATATTTGCTAACATGATGTATTTTCACACCTTTAAAGTTCTCATATTTATTATTAAACTCTTTATATTCGTTATCTCTTATTTTGCTATTTATATTTTCCAAATCTTTTTCAAATCTTTTTATTTCTTCTATAATTTTTCTCTCTCTTCTAAGCTCTTCTTTTTGTTCTAACCACCTTCTCTCAATTGGTCTAACTACTGCTGCTTCTGCTAATCTTTGTTGAAGTTCCAGTGGATCATTTATTAGCCGATCTATTTCAGCCTGTCTTGCAATAGGATTAACTATATGCTCTGTAAGTTCCTCAGCTAATCTTTTTTTCTCCGCATCAGATCTAGCAGTAATTCTTCCAGCAGCTGCTTCTTGTTGTTCTTTAACTAGTCCGAGTAAACCTTTTTCCTGTAGTCGCTTAAGTTCTTCTTCTGAAAATGGTTTAGTTTCAGGTTGTTTTCCAAGTAAAGCTTCAGTAACTGGTCTAAGCATGGCGGCTGTTGTTTCTGTTGCAACCATTTGACCACATCGTGCTTGCTGTACTTGATGTTTAAATTTTGCCTGAGATTGCGCAAGTTTTTTTAGATTTTCTATATGTTTTCTGTACTCTGCTTGTCTTTCCATTAATTATACACTATTTTGTATAAAAATTACTGTAGATATTTTTCAATACAACATCGAAACATTTTACTCGTATCATTTGTTAGTTTATCAAACAAAAAAAAAGTCGTATTTATTTGCCGTTGCTTTATGATATAATTCAATAAATTTATCTTTTGTTACATCGCCACATTGCTCGTTTGCGATATTTCTAACGTCAACATTGTCAAGTCCTGGAAATAATATAAAACAACCAGTATTTCGCCTAATAAATCTATCAACATTATAAAAACCTTGGGCGAGATAAACAGAATTACATTTTTTATTTCGCGACAGTGAAAAATATGATCTTATCTTATTCATTTCTTCATTGTTTAGCGGAATATCATCAAAAATAACTATCTTGTGTTCGGACGAATCAAGTTGATTAACTGGAATAAGTTCTTCTGGTTGTTTGATAATACAAAAATCTTCGCCAGCTTCAAGATCATCATGAAGTTTGTCATTATAATTGTTAAGTAGCTCGTATTTATCTTGCTGTGGGTTAATCGTATAAATATAATCTCGATCGTAGTTAAAATTATCTCCTAGAAGTAAATTCATAAGCAAGTTTGTTTTTCCCGATCCAGTTCTTCCAACAATAAGATAATGACAATCTGGAAGCTCATTGTTATGTTTATGTTTCACCAAACGTTCTGTATCAAAATTTAATATCGATGATTTTGCCATTTATTGTTATACAATTTTATGCTATATAATTTTGTCAAACGATAAATAAATAATGAGTTTTTTTTCAAAATTTGGAACATTAGTAGGAGATTCTTCAGCTGAAAGTACAACAGACGGCAAGGTTGATTTATCAGGCTATCTAAAAAAAATCAGGCAACACAATGACGGGAAACCTGTTTATGTCAAATCAACGAGTATTAGAGTTAGAAACAGATTATCCACCAAGAAATGTTGTTAATACACAAGCTGTTAGTTATGCACAACTTAAATTAGTCGACAATAATAAACTAGATAAACCTGGTGGAACTTTAAGCGGTAACTTAGATATGTCAGGAAAATTTTTTTATAAATTTGGAGACCAGGTATCCACCAGCAAACTTAAATCAAACTCAAGCGGTAAGTTATTTACAGTTAAAGTATGTTGATGATAACAAACTTAATAAAATAGGTGGGACAGTTATAGGTAATATCAATATGTCAGGAAAAAAATTACAGACCTTGGAAACCCAGCTTCAGAATTAGACGCAGCAACAAAAAAATACGTCGATGATCAAGAATTTAAGTACGTATTAGTTAACGGTGGTATAATGCGCGCATTTCTCAACATGAACAATAATGGTATTAATAATCTCAGAACACCAGAAACAGATTTTGACGCAGCAACAAAGAAATACGTCGACGATAGCAACATTAAGATCGCTAGGGATCAAGTAACAGCAATAACAACAGTCAATGTTGGAATGACTACATTCAGAAATGATTTTTCCAATCACGTACAAACGTTCTTAAATTTTCGTAGAAATATAAACAAATCTATTAATGAATTTTTTGGAACTCCACCAACTGTTGATATTAAACTCTCTGACATTAACACAAAACTAAACGACATTATTAACGGAATTCCTAATATCATTGAAAAAACGAATCTGATTAAAATTCCTTGCAAGCAGATCATCAATGTGGTATACACAGTAGCATCAGGATCAGCAACATGGATGCTGCAAAATAACACTATCAAACATATTACTGAGGTCACTGGTGTATATAGGCTGTCTATATTTAGCGGTGCAAAATTTAGTATATTTACAACATATCTATGGCGTCATTCAACCGATAATTTTTCTGGAACTGTATCTTTAGTGTTAAATAAAGATGCCGAGGAAATATTTCTACTGGAACCATCTGATAAAAAATTCACCGAAACGCCCTACTGGTGGTGTCTGGAATTTGTCGCTGAAACACCTTGATTGAGTTAATTATATAACTGACACTATTAGATAAAATATGTAAACAAATATTATATAAATGAAAAAACATATAGTTAATTTCAATCATATTTCAGAAAACATTCCAAAACAAGATGTGGACGCTCTAATGCAGTATTATAGATATTATCATAAAAAACTTTGGTGCATAAAAAAATGTTACAAATACTATAACATAATACTTTGAATGATATCATATTTGCCACTGTTAATGACTAGCTCTGGTAAAATTTCAAGTGGCGCATCACTAAATCCGTTTTTGTTAATAATATCTGGTGTCGGTGTTTCTCTTGCAACAGCGTGTAAAAAAATTGAACCTCGTCTTGCGACTAAAAAAAATGCTTGTAAAACAGCAAGTATCACCTATAAAAAATTACTTGATCAAATATGATCTTATTTGAGGGGTATAAAATATGATATGGACGATTTAATACGCGAGTTCCATATTATTGACAGTATGTTAACATATATTCTACCAATGAGAGTCAGCAGGTAGGAAAAAAATTATCATAAAATATGGGTTACAACAGTAGATGTTTAATTTTTTGTATAACTTTAGAAATATCAACCATATTGTCAATAAATGTCATCACATCATCTGCCCAACCCGCTATTCTCACATCATTTTCAGTTACGAATAACCAAACTGACCCATATTTTGGTGATATATGATATCCAACTTTTTTAATACAATCGCTTATTATTTTAGTTTTTATACCGGTATAACTCGAGGCTGATTTGATTGAATTAAATCTCTTACAAAATCTGTTTGTCAGATCAAATCCAACATGTCGGGTTGAATTATGATACATTATATACAATATTTCATTTGTTTAATATGAAATTTTGTCTAGAACTATAAAAATAATAAGTATAGTAGTAGAAGTAATTGAGTTGTTCCTATCTCAGAGACCCCCTATCCTGACAAAGCAAATTTTGTCAGAAATATGTTAGAAAAGTCTTATCATATGAAAGTCATCATTTTAAGCTATAAATGGCTGCTGACAAAAATGTTAACATATAACGTTTTGGTGGGGTAGGGGTGTCCTCTGAGATAGGAACCTTCAATTACCTTTACTACTACTTCACATAATACTGTTTGGTTCATATAATACTGTCTAGTATAGATACTTCATATAATGCTGTCTAGTATAGATACTTCATATAATACTGTCTAATAAAGATACTTCATATAATGCTATCTAGTATAGATACTTCATATAATACTGTCTAGTATAGATACTTCATATAATACTGTCTAGTATAGATACTTCATATAATACTGTCTAGTATAGATACTTCATTTAATACTGTCTAGTATAGATACTTCATTTAATACTGTCTAGTATAGATACTTCATTTAATACTGGCTAGTGTAGATACTTCATTTAATACTGTCTAGTGTAGATACTTCATATAATACTGTCTAGTACAGATACTTCATATAATACTGTCTAGCATAGACACTTCATACAATACTGTCTAGTAAAGATACTTCATATAATACTTTCTAGGATAAACACTTCACATAATACTTTCTGGTATAGATACTTCATACAATGCTGTCTAGTATAGATACTACATATAATACTGTCTAGTATAGATACTTCATATAATACTGCCTAATATAGACACTACAAATAACACTGTCTAGTACATATACTACATATAATACTGTCTAGTATTGATACTACATATAATACTGCATAGTATAGATACATCATATAATACTGTCTAGTATAGATACTTCATATAATACTGTCTAGCATAGACACTTCATACAATACTGTCTAGTAAAGATACTTCATATAATACTTTCTAGGATAAACACTTCACATAATACTTTCTGGTATAGATACTTCATACAATGCTATCTAGTATAGATACTACATATAATACTGTCTAGTACAGATGCTTCATATAATACTGTCTAATATAGACACTACAAATAACACTGTCTAGTATATATACTACATATAATACTGTCTAGTATAGATACTTCATATGATATGCCTAGTATAGATATTACATATAATACCATCTAAGGATAGATAATTCATATAATACTGTCTAGTACAGATACTTCACATAATACTGTCAGGTACAAATACTGTATTTCATATAATACTGTCTAGGCTGATTAAGCTGTCTTTGTGTGTGTGTGTGTGTTTGTGTGTGTGTGTGTGTGATTTGGATTTTTAACATAACTTTAAAAATATTTCAGTCATATCATTACAATGTCTGCAGCGTGACAGTTTTGGTGATGTCTAGCACTGGGGCATCATGCTGCAGGCATGTAGCATGATGTTCCACCCAGTCACATTATCTTGACACCATGCTGAATGGTCCGAACACTAACCTCTTAATGTTGAGCACCTAGCAAGGCAGCTCTCAGTACCATTTTTATATGTCTTTAGTATGACTCGGCCGGGGTTTGAACCCTCAACCTCTCGCATCTGAGGCAGATGCTCTAACCACTATGCCAGAGCAGTGTGTCTTTAAGTTGGATGATAAATGTACAGCCACAAGTAATGTGATAGTCTAAAGTAACCTGCATGACTGATTGCAACAAAGTAACATGTACATGTACTTACAATGGTCTTGATTGCTGTCAGTTGCTATACAACATTAGGAATTGTAAAGAAGGGTTTAAGAATTGCAAACCTTGATGTACAGCATGTTTTTTTCCCAAACTCAATGATATTTAAACCTCATGCTAAATTAAATTAGAACTGCACATCTTAATCTGTGTGAGATGTTTTCAGATTATTTTAGATTCATATTAACTGTATCAGTTTTTAAGGACAAGACGGTGTTGATTTACAAGGCAGGGAGTCTCTTCTTTATATCACAAACTTCACTGTATATAAATGAAGATTGGATCTGGAAACTGAGTAAACCTTACAGTACAAAACCTATTCTAATATGTTATGACCTGCAGGTGAGTGGATAGAAATGTTTGAAAAACAAATACTAAATGGTGTGGGTGTGCATGATAATAAAACAATGATCAGTGGTGACTTCAGCATAAACTTCTTAACAAATATGATTCTCAGAGATGACTTGACTGATCCAAGCCAAAATTCTTTAAACTAAGACCATATCAAGTCGTACTAAAATCACTCAAGAAAGTTTAACCATTAGTGACCATATTTATACTAATACACCAGAAAATGTAAGTGAAGTTTGTGTTCCTGTAGATGCGATAAGTGACTGCTATCTAGTTTATCACTAGACATTGCCCAAATTCACCATTAATTGAAATTGTGAAATAAAATAGATTTCTCAACTTTCATGAAAAGAATTTCCTTAAGGATCTTGCCTTGATGCATGGTGCAAAATTCTCCCCTGAATCTTTGATATCAGGCTCCACTGAGTATCATACAGCCATGCTCCTTTGATTATCATACAGTCATGCTCCTTTGAGTATTATAGTCATATTCCTTTGAGTATTATGGTCATGATCCTTTGAGTATTATAGTCATGATCCTTTGAGTATAAAATCATGTTTCTCAAATATTATAATCATGATCCTTTGAGTATTATAGTCAAGCTCCTTTGAGTATTAGTCATGCACCTTTGAGTATCAGTCATGCTCCTTTGAGTAATATAGTCATGTTCCATTGAGTATCATAGTCATTCTCCTTTGAATATTATACAGTCATGCTCCTTTGAATATCATACAGTCATGCTCCATTTCAAATTAATATTTTAAATATTTTGCTTCAGACATGTATTGGATAGTCCCACAATAAATTGTTGACAGTGAGGGATAGAATCTTTTCTGTTTGGGTCATGAATTGAATTTTAATTTAGACCCACTTGTTAACAGTTAGAACAGACACAAGCGTACAATATTAATGTAAAGTTATGTAGTGGTAGATGACAGGATTGATATAAACCAGAGAAGATATTTAGGAAGTTGTAATCCATTTGAAACAGGCACCATAAAATGATATTTTCCAGAATAGTCATTAATAAAGGCAGACTAGAAAGAATTTTCAGACCTCTATAGGGCAGATAAGAATTTTGGTAGGCAAAGTAGCAATCCTGATTGGCTAAGCTAAACTAGGGAGTGTGTTCCTAGACAGAATTCAGGGTTTTTAGAATGCCTCCCCTTGTAGAATTACTCGGTCCAAGCTTCTCTGCTGAAGGGGAAGTCTTGACTCCAGTGGAGCAGAAAAGTGTTCTCCCATTATTAATCATCAAAGGGACAAGGGGTCTGGAAGAGATCTGTATCCAGAGATAGATGGAGGGAATTCTCTGATGATAGTGAGTGAGGTCTCAGAAAGGCACAAAGGATTTCTCTCAATTGCATGCAATGTATATTTCATTGATGTCGGTTTGTAATTATTGTTGAATTTATTCATTTTAAATTAATACTTCAATTTTTCCTCGAGTTCAGAAATAATAATGCATGTTTTATGATTCAAGTTGCAAGAATGTCTTGTAATATTTCTTTATATGAATGAGTTCAGGTTTAGAGGTTTGATATGTAAAAGAAATCATGTGGTAAAATTTTATGCATTGCTTCTGATGCAAACTGTGTGAATATGTAAAGTATCTAAAATAATTTCCATCATTTATACCTAGGATTTGTTTTCCTATGTATGGAAATCTATGTCAATGAATTAGCAAATTAACTTGGTTAGGGCAAGGAGAAAAGTCCATTAATTCATGTGCATTTAAGTTGTGAATTCTTTTTAACCAAGACTTGAGTTAATGTGTGGCTAGTGCAGCTGGTAAGTTTATAGCCACAGTGAGTTGCGATGGTTTATCTAAAGAGGGCTAATTACATTATGGTCTTGGTAGGAATGTGAGAGCACTAGACAAGACAAATTTACAATTAATAGGACTTGCGAATCAATATCAGATGGCAAATGGCTATAGCTAGTTCTGTTGATTTTCGATAGACAATCTCTAGTGCAAAAGAGAGTGGGAATCTTTACTGATCCCAGATGAAGACAAATCTGACATGCCTTTAGGTTGGGTGCAATATTTTATTTTATCAAGGAAAAGAAAATAGCTCTACACATACCTGACAGGACTGTGGGAAAGAAAGCACAGTCTACAACTAAGAGATTAATGATCTAAAGTGATTAGTAACAGAAGAGAGTGAGAGAAGGAAAGACATGAAAAACATCAACTGATCACCAGCATTGTCTCCAAAACGACTGGAAACACCAGGTGATGCTGTCATGCCAGCATTCTGAGTTTAATTTGTCAATCATATGATGAAATTTGCTCTATTAGTAACAGAATGGCTAAATGAAATTTGCATAATTTTGTAACTATTTCTGAGAGGAAGCAAATCCATCAAATGTCCTTTTTGTTTATTTACTTAATCAAATCGTTGCATTTTACTTGGGGGGGGGGGGTCCTCATGTTATTCTATTCTATATCTCTGCTCAGATCTCTGTTATTCCATCCCCTGATTTAACTTTTTCTGTTATTAATTACTCAATTCAGGCAATAACACTGTGGTCAATCATCTCCTAGACAACAATAACCAAAAACATTAAAAAGTGGGGAAGATCTCATCATTCATCTATCCTTCCACCATCCCATCACAATAGACCCTAATGTGCATGTGCATTAAGCTACATCAGATCAGGATCTTTGTTTTTTGCAGTTGAACTCGACTTATAAGCAAGTTTAGATGGTGTTACAGATTTCAGCCAATGTTCAATGAAGCATTTTTAATATTTATTGGTTTTTTAACAGTACTAGTCACACTGTATGTACTCACTTATAAGTCAAGTCCAACTGCAAACAGTACGGGCACAGATCTGCCATCACATATTTTGCCATATCTGGGTCTATGCAATTTGTTAGGAGTAATCAGCAGAACAAACAAAATAGATCCTGATCTGTTGGCACATTATGTAATGGCAGATGAGTGTTTGTGTTGTGGCAGTTGGACTATACTCATAAGCAGGTGTATACAATATAACTGGAAGGAAATAATTTATGTTTTTTGTGGAAACAGAAAATGCAAAATATGATTATATCAACTCCTCCAAGAGTTTTGTTGGAATTGTTTATAACCAAACTCTATTAGAACTTTCAAGAACAAATGATTTTGAATTTTATTCTTATCATTCATGATAATGTGGTATTTCATTGAATGGTTTATTGCAATATATTCAACTTAAGGATACTCTGCTACTTTCTACCTCATATTGCTCGATAATCCAACATGTTTAAGTGTTGGCAGGAACTATAAATTCTGATTTTAAATTCATATGTCCTCTCACACAGGACCACTCCGGTGGCCTAGTGGTTAGAGCATCTGCCTCGGATGCAGGAGGTCATGGGTTTAATCCCCGGCCAAGTCATACCAAAGACTTACAAAAATGGTAGTAACAGTTGCCTTGCTTGGCACTCAGCATTGAGAGGTTAGTGTTAGGACTGGTCGGCCTGGTGTCAGGATAATGTGACTGGGTGGGACATCATGCTACATGTCTGTGGCATGATGCCTCAGTGCTAGACATCACTATAAACTGCCACACTGCAGACATCATAGCAGTATGACTGAAAAATTGTTAAAGCTACATTAAAAATCCAAATCACACACACACACCTCTCACACAGTGTTTCAGTTTACTCTAAGAGGCTAACATTGCAAGGAATAAATAATTTCAAGGCCAATCATGCAGTTGTCAATAACCTCTGGAGAGAAGTGGATAAAGAGATTAAAAACATGATTAATTTATACTGATAGCCACCTATAATATGAAATTATTTCCTCCCAGCTGTAACAAAACAAGAAACAGATGCTGTGTAATAGAAACAAAAAAATGACATTGTTACCATGGTTCATTTTTCGTAAGGGATTTGGATTTAAAATAATCTCTGTAAATAGTGGAATTCAACTACAAAACCAGGTAGGAATTTATCATGAAATGTCAGCCACTGGTGTAAATAATTACAGTTACTAAAAGGCAAAAATATGTTGCGCTGTCCCCTGTTGGCTTACTGATTCCCCTGAGAATGGTGTTAAACAACATGAAACAAGGATGGTTCATTAGGTTCATATGACAGTTTAATTAAAGCCGTATTTTAAAATTCTATGTATGCCATAAATAAACATCTGGGATTCAAACACTTACAAAACTGAAATACAAGGGACAACTATTACATTTTCAGAGGAGGGAATTTGAGCCTAGGATTGTTCTGACAATATATTTCTGGCCTCCAAACAGCTTGATAAAAAAATGTTGTTGCTCTAATTTGAAACGAAGAATTTTTTTTATAACCTTTATTGTAGTATAAAAGTTATAATTCTGAGGTATAAAGTATTCTGGTTTGGAAGACAATTTTAGGTGCTTTCCACCCCAACACCAGAAAATAAAATGGTCGGTCCAACTGTCCAAGTCAGAAGCCCATATAAAATGGAGTTTTCAATTTGGAGCTGCTGACAGAAATTAATCAGCAAATATTAATCATCAGCAAAAATTAATCAGCCTAGTGTACAGCATAACAAAAATTTAAAAGTAAAATTGACGATTTTCATAGTCTGATCTTGAATCCATGGTCTTCAATCAAAATCAGTCAAGATTATATACATACTGATGACCATAGGACAATGACTGATGACCATAGGACAATGTTAAAGTAGTCTTTATAAGTAGTTAGTCTTTATCAACAGGTAAAATACATACATTTATGTATTTATGAGATCTATGGAACTAGGTCCTCATACACTGGTGATCTTTATGCATCAATGAGATCTATGGAACTAGGTCCTCATACACAGATATTATGTTTAAATGAGATCTGTGGAACTAAGTAGTCATACATAGGCATTCTTTATGCATAAATGAGAACTATGGAACTCAGTACTGATACACTGGTGTTCTTTATCTATAAATGAGATCTATGGAACTAAGTCCTCATAAAGAGGTGTTCTTTATTTATAAATAAGATCTATGGAATTTAATTAGTCCTTATACACAGGTGTTCTTTATGCATAAATGAGATCTATGGAACTAGGTCCTCACACAATGCTATTCTTTATGTATAAATGAGATCTATGAAACTTGTTCCTCATACACAGGTGGTCTTTATATACAGGTCTTTTTATCTCAGCAATCTGAAAACATTTTGTCATAAATGTCAGTAGGTCAGCATTTGTAAATATTTTCTGCTGAAACATGATATAATGCACTCCCATAATGTCTCGGATTGGCAAAATTAGGTTTGGTTTGGTTTGGTTTGGTGTGACTGGCAATTAGGTTTGGTTTGGTTTGGTTTGGTGTGATTGGCAAAATTAGGTTCGTTTGGTTTGGTGTGACTGGCAATTACACCACATTCAATTACAAATTAATTTACACAAACAATTTTGAAATGAAAATACTTGATCACTCTGATCACAAAATTCACTCAGGTCTCACTGGATAGTTTCGTATTTTGACACCTCCCTAATTTTTAAGGTAGAAGGCATGAACCTAATTATCATAAGCCTAGCATTTATAAATTCACACAGAAGCTAAATCTGCAATGTGGTTTAGATTTACTTTGAGTTAGGCTTGAAAATGGGTTGGCTTGTTTGGTGACTGCCTGTCACAGTTAGACTAGCACTGGAGATCAAATGCGTAACTTGGGCTGCAAATGAACAGCTGACTTGGCTTATGTATTTACGTATGTCTGCTACAGAGGTAAATATCTAAAAATCGAGATGGTTGAGGGGTGATGAAAAGCATGCTAATATGCTATAGTACTAGTGAACTTTATTCATGCATAAGGTACATACTGATTCTTTTAGCTGCCTTGTCACAGGAAAATAGTCCAAATAGCTCTTTGCTGTCAAAAATGAATGTGAAAAAGAGGGGTTGGTGGCAGAGTTGGTTCAGTATAAAAGCCACCAGTTGTATAAGGAATTAACCTGATTGCTGCAGTCAAAATCTCACATGCATGTTTTCTACAAAAATCATTAGTTTGCTTTTATTTGTATCTTCAGCGTAAAATTATTCTCATTTTTCTGCAATAGGTCATTGTCGGATGAAAATTCACCAGATAAACTGTCCAGTGAGACCTCAGATCCTAATAATAAACATACCCTAAATTAGTCTTGTTCACTGAGCAGTTTAACACTTTCCAAAGGACACAATTAGCATCTTGATGATGAAGACTCAGTTTCACAAGTTTTTAGTTGTGTGGTGCCCACAAAATTCCCATTCAATTTCAAAATGCTTGAGTAATTCAAGGGATTAAAATAACAACTCCAATTAATTAAATTCTGATTTAGACATATGACACATGATTTCCTACCAACATAAGGTCAAGGGCATACAAATATTCTTCTTGAAAGTGTTCACTGAAACCTCGACTTTCAACCTATTTACCCAATCTGAATGCGACAGCAATTGTGAATGAAAGGACAAACACATTCTGTTAAACTTATCTGTGTACTTAAGATAAATACAATATTATATTCTAAATGTTCTGACACAGTGACCTTGACCTTCTAGTTACTGACATCAACATAAATTAGTTTAATTCTTCAGCTAGTGGGAACATACATTTTTTTAAACAAAATCTGTATATTAGAGTTTAAGACATTGTGTGAATATATAATCTACTGACCCCTGACTGAACTGATCCTTAAGTTGAATAAAAGTGAAATGCAATGGAAAAATCTATTTTCAGTAAGTGACTTATGCTACTTATCCTGAAACTAAAAGACATCCTTCTCCAATTCAGAGAAAGATAAAAACTGAATTTCATCAAAATCTAAGTCAGCCCACCCATCAACACAGCCCTTCTTGGACTGACAGCAGTAAACCAAAATACCCAGCAACTGTCAATGGCATAGTATAAAAAAAGTAGATATTCATAAAATGTATATTAGCCATGGCTAGGATTGATGAGCCTCTTAAAGAAAATATTCATGTAGAACACATAGGTTCCACAGTTCTCACTTTCCTTAAAATGCGATTTATGAGAAATTAACACCCTCATTTAAGGTAATAAAACCTTGAAAATGATAATACGTACAAGTCTGAAAATAATGTGAGATACAAATCAATATCAGTAATGAGATGATTTATTCTCAGTGGAGCAAAAACTTGTAACAATAAAAGGAACTGATATGGTCTAAACAAGTAGAAGGATTTGGCTAATGGATTACCCTGCAATGGACTCTTTGATAATGGCAGTCCACTATCTATTCCAAGATTGAACTACTCTTCTAATCAGTTATTGGTCATTCTATATGCCAATACCAATGTCTTGAACATCAGTATGCATCAGAGATCCTGAAATTTTAATGGCTCTTGCTGGAGATTTTTCCAAAAAATTAATTGGCAGCCATATATTTGTGAAACTTAATATAAAAACATTCAAAGGAGATATAGCAAATTGTGACAAAAATGAAAACTATGATTATATAATTATTAAGCGTACCAAAAAACATGTAATTTTTGGTTTCCAATTTACTGCTGCTTTAATATTATCCTTCCTTTCTAACAAATCATTTACAAAACAGGATTTTTTTTCTTTCAGAAAACTGTATTATAGAATTCCCCACCCCCCAACAGCATTTCATTTCCACTCCACTGTTTAAAAATTAATCAATAATTGACAACAATATGCTTTTACTACCTGGGAAATAACTTTATTTGATTAGGTCCCCAAATGATAATAAACGTTGGTTGTTGTTACCTGTATCTTTCTTAATTTGAGCCTATGTTTCACATATTTTGTTCTAAAATTATTATGTGCTGACACACAGTGACATAAACCAGGCAGTGTGAGAAACTGATGTAATAGCAATCATTCAATTATAGCATACCAGCCATAACAAGATACATCACATTAAAAACATGATTTTTTACTTCCAAATCACCTACAAACATGTGTTGATAAACACTATTTTCAAAAATCATTGAGGGAAAAAAAATTAGAAAAAAACAAGGTAAGGAGGTCAGGTATAAACCTGTCCATCATTTTGTGTATTACTTAATTAGCTGACAATAACTAGTGGTGATGTGTTAAGTTGTTTGAAGACAGCTGTGGGGGGAACCCACTGTGCTAATTTGCATAGGCAAAGTTCACAAAGTGGAACAACCCAATTTATTTTAAGTTCTTGGAAAATCAAGTAGATTCTAGCTGCATGCTGAAGAACAAAAGTTATTAGACATCACTGCCTTTAATGAGAATGTTTAACCAATCTGTATTTAAGAATACTGTCATGTTTGTGAACTGAGCAGCAATGTTTTCTTGAAGTTGGATTTTATTCCATATATAAAACGCAAAGTATCATTATTTCAGTTGTACGAATAGTGTCCAAGTGTGATTCATTTTCTAATGTGATTCCAGAAGCAATCAGCTATCAGTAAAACAAGCAAAGCAATGCAAAAATAAATTTCATAACAAGTTGGAAATGTTTTACTTTGTGAAGGACATCAGCAAAGGAAAGCATTTAATTCTTTCCACATACTGCAAACAACATATCAACACATGTCATTCTGGTGAGTACAATGTCCATCATAACAGGAGCATTACCTGTATGAAACATATCTGAAATGCTCTCTTTATTAATATTTGTCATCTTAATCTTGCAAAATTCTAACTGCTGCTTGACCTATGCTTTTCTGAATGATTTTAGCCACAAAACAGAGTGACTGAAATACAATAATAAGCACACGCTCATGACTGCATGGTTGATTTGTGTTGATAAAGCATTAACAACTCGTACATGAAAGAGGCATTTAGTACTGCTGTATTACCAGTTAAAGCCCACATCAAACTCACAAATCTTATGTCCCGCTTCTCTTCCCCTCCCCAATGAAATGGTCAATCCCAAATGTACGTCCATTTTTTTAAAAGAAAATTCTCTGTGCAAATCAAGATCAGAACTAAGTTGAGGATTCTCTGAGATATTACTAATCAGATCTAAGTTGAGGATTCTCTATGATATTCCTGATCAGAACTAAGTTGAGGATTCTCTGTGATATTCCTGATCATTCCTGATCAGAACTAAGTTGAAGATTCTCTATGATATTCCTGATCAGAACTAAGTTGAGGATTCTCTGTGATATTCCTGATCATTCCTGATCAGAACTAAGCTGAGGATTCTCTATGATATTCCTGATCAGTTGCTCGTGACCACCATAACATTAGCACTATCAGAACTGTAATGGATGCAGTCTGACCACAAGATAACCAGGCCATCTCTAATCCAGCAGGTAAGTTTGAACAACAGTACCATCCAGTTTCTAGTGACAGCAAAAATGAACACTAATGGCACTTACATTACCTTCAAACCCCCTACTGAACTACTGAGAGTAGCAAAGACTGCATCTAATTTTGCCTATATGTTATATCCAATGGATTTTAAACAGAGAAACTTAGCACATGTTTAAATTAAATGTCAATATGGTTGTGAGTATGTGAGTATTTGCAAATACATGTATAATGATGATATTTGACAATGCTAAGTCTACCGATTATTTTATCTAAATAATATTTATCTACTGTATCAAAATGAAACAGATCTGGGCCTACATCATTTGAAACTGGCTGTGCACTAAAAATTCTTTTAGGGCCAACAAAATAATCATCCTCTCAGAAATGGAAATTATTTCTTGTTTTCCCATCAATTTGAACCCTTAAAGGTCAATGTACCATATACACGTACTTATAAGTTTAGTCAATTACAAACTGTACAGACCCAGATCTGTCATCACATAATGTGCTGTGGTATATCTGGTTTTGTGCAGCTTGTCAGGAGTAATCAGTAGAACACATAACATGGACCCTGATCTACCGGTGCATTAAGCCATGGCAGATTAGGGTCTGTGTTGTTGGCAATTTGACTAGACTTATTAGTGAATATATACAGTACAGTGTTAAAGGCAGGCTATTTCATTGGTCAGTAAGTTTAGCATTTTACTTGTCTCTAACTGAGGGCATGAAGATATATATCACCAAAATTCTTAATTCATTAAAATACACATGGACACAATTTTTTAATCATTTTGTTAAAGTCCAGAAAAGAAACCAATCTGATTAAAATCAGATCTTCACTGTTATACATGGAGATCTGACAGCGTCCGCATATGGATCATGTTCTAGTAACCTGCTGTATATACTCGCGTATAAGCCCGTTCACGTAAAAGCTGACCCCCCCAACTTGACTAGGTAAAAATAGAAAACACTGCATGACCTGCAGATAAGCCGACCCCTCTTCTTCAAGGCTTTATTTTTTCTAAATTCTTCGGCTTATATGCGAGTATATACGGTACATAACAGTGCCTACTGTATATACTCGCATATAAGCCAGTTCGCGTATAAGCCGACCCCCCCCAACTTGACTAGGTAAAAATAGGAAAAATTGCATGACCCGCAGATAAGCCGACCCCCCTTCTTCAAAGCTTTATTTTTTTTCCTAAATTCTTCGGCTTATACACGAGTATATACGGTATATTATTACCATGATCACTAATTTTATCAACCGATCAGATAAAGTCTTATATCTTCACATTTGGAGACCAAGTTGTATGGATGAAGTGCATGAATGTGTACCGAACGATTTGATTCACTTTCAGATTGTTAAAAGCTGCATTTCCATTGGCTAATTCAAAGGTCACCAGAACATGACCCTTAAGCGGTCATCAATTCAGATCTTCACATAGGACAGCAGAGATCTGATTTTAATCAGAGTGGAAAAAAAACCCTGCTTCAAAATTGTCCTCCATCTTAATTAGTGATAATGCTTCACTATTCTTCATTCTCAGTAGATAAAGATGACCACTGAAAATATGAATAAGAAATGCATGGGACTGCAACCTATGCATTATACACAATATCAATGACTGTTCAGTTGAGAAAGGGCAAGAATCTTTTCTGCTTAACCTCCACTAACAGCTACTGTGTGCTTAACCTCCACTAACAGCTACTGTGTGTACTTAGAAGAAAAATCCAATTGCAAATGACACAGACCACGATCTGCTGTTGAAGACTGTGCCAGCAGATCAGGGTCCATGTTAATTCTACTGATTACTCCTAACAAGCTGCACAGATGCAGATTTGCCAGTGCATTATGCTACAGCAGATCTGGGTTTGTGCAGTTTGTAGTCAGACTAAACTTTCGAGTATATACAGAACTGAGACAGTTGTGCTCTTTTTCTGATCAAACATACTGTCATTTCATTTTAAAAAAACCCATAAATCAATTGCATCCTTGGGTAGTTCTTTTTTATTTTTCTCATTTTGAATGGTCAACAAGTCTTTGACCTGTCCACCAAAATATGACATTTGGCCAAGAGTGGTTTGGCGTGCTCTAAAGGAGACAACTTGTACAAAGGTACAAAGTATTACTAGTTGCACCACTTAAATAAAACCATCAATATACCTGGAATCACTAAACTATAACTTACCAAAATTAAAAAAAAACCCATTTGGGACAAAATCACAAAATGTTATATTCATGAAAATTAAAGATTAGGCATATCCATCATGTGGCCAATGGACTGCATATGGCCCAGTCCATCATATGTAGGCAGTCTTTTTGAAATTATGCATTTTAGTTAATTATACATAATTAGCAATAAGAAATTGTTTTTGCTCATGTGACCTTATCTGCTTTGGCACCCAGCCAAAACAAGTTGGATACTCCTGTTCTAGAACATATAAAAAATTGTAACCCTTTTTAATGGACCTTTTAATGCTCCCATCTTCACTAGCCAAGGTTCTGATATGTTAATCCTATCTACACCTTGGCGGATTAATCAGATGTTTCAGTGCTTTGTCCAAGCAACATTTATTGGATTTCATAGTTTCCTCCCTTAGTATGTAATGCAAACTAACCAATAGCATGCAACAGTAGTGCTTTGTACATCAGCCAAAAATAGTGGAGGCAATTGACTACAGAAAGATACTTTAAAAATGTTAACATCTTAAGTATGACTATGTACCAGAAAGAAGCCATTTGTATTTGAGTGGATGGATGTATTTGTACAAACATGGAAAGACAGTGGAAAATTACTTATTTATGAGTCCATTCCAGTTGTGTGCTTCCCTTCTCTCTATCTTGTAGGAACAATGTTCAAATCCAAACAGCTTCATTTTGATTGGATGCAGTGGCTTGCAAACCATGGCTTGTGAAGATGTCATGCTCCACTCCAGATATGTTAATGAGGATTTTTCTACTGTATATACTGCCTGCAAATCAAAGTCCATCTGCAAACAATATAGACCCTATAATCAGGTGGGTCCAGGTTTATGCTGTTTGTTTTACTTATTCCATCGAGCAAACTGCACAGACCCAGATCTGCTGGTACCACATATGATTGGCAGATCTGGATCTGTACAGCATGCAGCTGGACTTCACTTACAGGTGAGTAAAGATGGTACCTGATGTCAGATTTATTGGAAGGACACTAGATTGAGTAATGATCAGTACACATAATAGATTTCTGAGACAAAATTTCATCAGACTGGTCTGACAAATCAATTTTGTGCACAATATGTTGTACCATAAACTGAATTTTCCTAGTTCATGCTAACAGCACTTTCAAAATGTGGGTACCTTGTTTTCTTTTCAGGTCATATTCACCAGGCCTTAGTTTGGCTTTCCATTGTGTTGTGATGACAGCTGTAGTGGGCTGCTTGACCAAGTCTAAACAGGAAGTAGACTCAAATATTTAATTGTTTATCCTCCTCTGACTTCATGGATAAAAACTAAACTGTTCCAAATTAACCATAATGTTTTTGGAGTATATTATATAGTTAGCATGGTAATAATGACAACAAAATATATCAATTCACAACTTGAAAGTAAACCAGTCTAAAATGTGTAATAGTCAGGAAAAATGCTCTATTATCAATTTAGCTGTTTACTTGCCAAGCAGCATTTTCATGTCAAACACATTATGACATCATAATCCTGATGAAGCCAATAACTCTTCAATGTGAAGCAGTTTTTAACTGCATTTTCATCGAACTGGTAATTGAAAATTCTCTCTGCAGATACAAAATGGGATGGTCAAGAAATAACTTCCAGTTCACTACTGACTGACTGTTTATGTCTCTTTAATTGAAAGTTAATGATGACTGTTTATGTCTCTTTAATTGAAAGTTAATGAAGAAGGATATTAAAAGATGCCATGTCATCAAGTACATACTGAGGTTTTAGAAAAAGAATTTTGGCTGATCAGATGCATTGTTATTTCTAGTTCTGAGCTGAAACATGCTAATGCATATCTAATATGCAAATACAGACAAAATTGCAAATTCATAGATCCTGACTTGACATCAGTCTCACACTGTGCAACAGTAAGCAGTGGATTTATACAATTTCATGCATATAAACTTTCGACAAAATCTTTTCTTGCCCTTTGTATAATTGCATCATGGATTTCTTTTAGTATTATGTACTCATTCAGACCACTAGAAAAGCCATTATCATCTTTACAGTATTTTCCATGCTTTTACCTTGTTGCCATGTACAGCGTAAGACCTATTACTGTATATACTCACTGAATTCAACAGCAGACAATATAGACCTTGGCCTGCTGCCAAAAAAATAATGATTAAGCTTAGACCCTGATCTGCTAACACAATACGTGATGGTATATCAGGGTCTGTACAGTCTGTGGTTGGACTCGATTTATATAAGCAAGTAGACACAGTATTACCACTATTTATGTGCACGGTATCAACCAATTTTTTTCACTTACCAACTGATACACAATTTAATACCCCTCCAAAATAATCATAGGAAATACATTCATCCTTCATTATTTACTACATTTTATTAAGGCTGATAGTATCTGAAAGGCATTCTTTGTATAAATCCTACATGTGAACTCAAATGCTCATCACATCCAGAGATATTTCTAACATTCTATTTTCCTAAAGAAAAGATTCAGTATGGCAGAAAAATAAAAATTGATGGTATTAATCAAACTTATTTCTGCACCATTCCTGATGTTTTGGATTTCAGGCCATTTGGAAATTAGCACCAATTTTGGCAAGACGTCATGTAGCTAATTTAATCTATTATAATCAATCATCAATCATTTACCAGAAACTGATTATGTATCAAGAAAGTGTATCCAATTCCCAATACTAATATTAATTACTATAAATTCTTCCTGCACATGGTTACACAGTATTGCATCAATTTCCTATATCAAAGCCAGACTGGTTTCAAACTCCATTCATTGATATAACTGTGCTAGCCCAGCATGGTTGCAAAAATGCTTAATTCAGTCTGAAGTCTTTTTCCCATCCACTGTCAATATATTTAGGACAGCTCAGAGATTTAATTTCCCTTTTCAAGTTCCTGTAGATGCATTTAATTTCATGTCTGACAATCAGCACTGGCTGTCGGGATGAAGAGAATGTAATGTACTGAAATATATGCATTGTGTTTATTAAATTGGAAAACTATAACTACTGCTATCAGACTGCATCAATTCAGACTCAGCATAAAGCTGCAATTTCAAGATATCCACTAGACAAATTTATTACTTATAACAGTCTAAAAAATCTGAGAGTTCTGTTGTTCAAGAGACCAATTGTGACATAAAATAAAGATTAAAAACAAAACCAATCCAATATATCATGGACTGCAATGTCATCACCGTTTTATGATTAAATATTTTCAACACTGAATTAGCCAACAAAGAACTATAAAACATTCTGAAACGGAATAAGTTTGCTTAAAATGTCTTTTTATTAAATAAATTCTAATTCACACAAATTCTGGAGTTTTTTTCACCAAAACACTGAATTCGGAAATTACTTTCTGACTGCGTGGTACGAACTTGGACAAGAAGTTAGAAGTTGTACAATTTGCTGTACCATCCATACTTATATACAAGTGGGATCCAATTGCAAACTGCATTGTTCCTTATCTGTTGTCTGAACTGGATCTATGCAGCTTGCTAGATGTAATCAGTAGAACAAACATAGACCCTGATCTGCCTACACATTATCCAATAACATTAGGGTCCATGTTGTTTGCAGTTGGACCCGATTGGTACATCAGTATAGATGGTATTTTACTAGTGATGGGAATAGGTCGGTCTTTCATGATTGATAACTGGTTCCACTTAACCAACTGATAATCCATTATAATCAGTTACTAAGAGCAAATTTTACTTTTTGTTTGTTATACAGTTATATCTTTGCTCAAGAGTTGAAAATGTTAATAAATGTACAGGAGTAATCTCTTTTAATGACATGTATACTTTAATCTGATAAAAATATTAATTTTTTTTCTAATGTGCTATTTTTGTTTGACAACTTTGTTAAATGAAAGCAACATTTTATGGCTGATCAGTTTTATGTAACTGAAAAACTGTTGCAACCGCCCCAAAACACATTTAATTCATCTGTGATGTGTCTATCATTCAAAGTAAAGAAAGACGAGGTTTTCTTTTTTGTCATTTACAAATACTACAAAGGATTCTATATTTAAACTGAAGCAAATCATAAAATTTAAACCAAAAATTTATTAACTCCACAATTTAGCAGCAAAATCATGTAATCATGACTATATATTCTAAATTAAGTTTGCACCTATGGAGCATGATATCGTTTTATATTTGTAAGTTGTGAAAGGAATAAATAATTCAGACTGACTGTAGTGGATTGGAAGTCCTATACAGCTTACCATTTACACAGCAGTTTTACAAACCTTTGTGTTTTGCATGCATCAAAAAAGAAGTAGTCTCCCTTTCCACAATCGATTATGGAGTTTCATAATCGATTATCTTATTGGTTCGCTCAACCATCCGACGATCGATTCTAATCGATAAAGGGAACACGCAACACTATATTTTACCACCCAACATAGCTAAACTGTCACCTTGCAGTCACCATTTTTAAAAGGAAGATTCCAACATGGGCATATCAAACAATATGTTTACCATACATTGTAAAATCTCTAGAATGAAAACTCCACAAACAGAAATTCAAAACATCCAGCCCACCACTGGAGTCAGCCCTCATTTATATAGGACAAATCACAGAGATGCGCTAGTATTAGGTCACAGACATATATGACATACATAACCAACTCATACTTACCTTCTGAAGGTTGAACTTTGACCAGTTATTATGGTGCCAGTGTCTGCAACTGTGCAGCACATACATTCTTGTTGAGTGTATCGACTTCCAAACTGCTGTACATTTTACAATGTCAATTTGACGAAGCAGCTTTTTGATAATGATCCTCAGAAAAATATTGTTGATTTTTTAAATGAAGGCAGTTTATATTTTAAAAATGTTGTCCTATGTTTTAAGGAGTTTATTCTGTTAACATTTCTTTTACTTTAAATACTTTCCTTAAAAATGTTAGCAACATTTACCTTTGTATCACACAATGAAGAGAAATAATATAGTTTTATTTGTATGGGTTTATCTTCCTGAAGGTTTGAGTAATTTTTAAACTAAATATTTGTACAGCCTTTATAAAATATCTGCCTTTTTTCCTGAAGGACTAAAAATATACTTTTATACAGATCAGTTTATCTTCAACAAAGTTCAAAATTTTCCATTTAAATGTTCAGAATTATACATTTAATTGTCATGATAAAGCCAGTATTGCTCTGAAGTGTTGTTAAATCATATACATACTTCTATATCATCCCAACTCTAGGATTCAATCTGTATGCATGTACAAGATAGACAGAAAGTCATAAGATTTTGCGAACATTCTATTACATGTATTATCTTCTTCCAAGGGTACTGTTGTCCTAAAGTCTGTTGACAGCTGGGGTATAGTGCCCATGATGAACACAATGGCACTATAAACTGCCAGTGATGGGGTATAGTGCCCACAATGAAGACGAAAGCACTATACACTGCCAGTGATGGGGTATAGTGCCCATGATGAAGACAAAGGCACAAAACACTGCCAGTGATTAGGTATAGTGTCCATGATGAAGACGAAGGCACTATACACTGCCAGTGATGAGATATAGTGCCAATAATTTAGATGAAGGCACTATACACTGCCAGTGATGAGGTACAGTGCCCATGATGAAGATAAGGCACTATACACTGCCAGTAATGGGGTATAGTGCCCTTAATCTAGATGAGAGCACTATATAGTGCTGTTGAATACTTTAAGAGAATGGTTCTCAAAGATGAAGTTACTGATAAATTTATTTGTATCACATGATGTCATGTGACATCTGAGTTTGGTAGATTTCAATAGTGCCCACTTGAACAGTTGTAATGAATGTTGCCAGCAATAAAGTATCCTTGAGTTAAGAGGAAATGTAACTACCGTCCTGAAATAAATTCCTGTGGTTAGCCAATCAGAACTTGAGAAATTATCATGTGATAATACTAGATCCCTGTAGTTAACCAATTGGAACTTGAGAATTTACCATGTGACACACAAAAAAGTCCGATTACTAGTAACATGTTACATCCCTAAGTTGTCTACTTATATAGAATGTTTTAATAGACCTATTCAATTCAACTATGAAAAAATTATAAACTATTCTTCAAATTTAAATGGTTTTGTCTTAACACTTTTTTCAGATACAAACAATAATTATTTTTTAAAGCCCAACACATTAGAGACAATTAAAAACAATTCCTAATTCACAACAAAACTAGAGTAGGATAGTGATAGATCTATATTTGTTTCTTGAGTCACGTTTGTTGAATCAGCCAATTGATAACTGCAGTTGCAACATATTAAGACAAAACCAAAATCTCTGTAATCTACCTACAGTATATATTAACTGATTTTGGCAACTCTGTTGTGAATGTCTTTATTTCATAATGAAAAGATACCTATATTGAAACAACAGTTTAATAATGTCAGTGATGTTACGTGTAGGCTCATACAAAAGAAACAAAAGAAAAGAGTGAAGTCATCAAGCTTTGTAAATTTAACAAAAAAATTTATTTCCCTCGAAAACAAGGTAAAAATATGAAAAAGGACTTATGGATTGTGAATCTAATCCAAAAATTAATCCTAGAATTCAAAAATATAAGTCCTATCACTAAAAAGTTCTAATTGAATCCAAGTTCGAATCTCGATGAAGTTCCAAAATGGAAGGGGATGACGTCCTCTATAACCTGTTTTGGGCTGATGTGTCAACAGTTCCTTGTTGAGTCACCAAGAATATAATTCCTACTTTTGAATTCAGAATAATTTTAGTAAACGTCTTTGTCCAAGAATTTCAATGAAGAAGAGTATTTTCCAGGATGAATAAATTATTTTAAATAAAAAACTCAATTCAAATGGCAACAACAGGAATACCTTTCATCCTCAAGGTATTATTTACAACTGACTCAGAAACACTGAGACTGAGAATTAAACCCAACTAAAATGTAATTTCAAGCCCAAGTGATGGGTCACGTGATCACTCACTACAAGTCAATAGCACGTAGGCTAGAATAGTTCCATCTAAGTATCATTGATTCCCACACTGGAAATGAATTATAAAAAAATTGTTTACAACAGAGCTAACTATGGGCTGAACATGACCTTGGTAATGACCAATCATTTTCACTTAGTGTTTACAAATTCAGAACCAAGGTCAGGAACTAGGTCAGCTAAAAATATAATGTAGCAATCATTTTGCGTTCTAATCAGGCTAAAAGAACTGAACTAAATTTACTGGGAAAAATGTCAATTCCAGTAAAAAAATTATCATTACAATAAGATGTAATGAAACAAAACTAAAATAAAAAGAAATTTAAAACTAACACACAAGTAATTTAATTACATATATGTAACAGTGAAGTCTGTTTTATTTTTGTTGGTTTTAGCAGCACTTTTATCACATTACCGGCCATCACACAGAGGAAATGGGGGTTAAGTGCCTTTCCCAAGGACACACCATGGAAAGTGACCAAGTGGCTGGCCTGGGTAGGTATCAAACCTGGAACTCACAGATTTCATGTCCAACACTCTACCAGCTGAACTACCATGATTCCCTCAGTCAAGTCTGAGTTTAGCTGTCTGAACTATTATGAATGATTGTTTTCACTATACTCAAGCCTTCATGCAAACAAAATCCAAGAAACTGTGTTTCCTTTATTCAAATTTATCTGTAAACATCCAGAATATAACAAACTGTCAAGTACATCACCTGTTTCATACAGACTGAACAAATGGCAAATCAGTGCTTGGACTATAATGAAAAATAAAGATGCATGCTGTGTCAAGATGAAGTGCAAGTAGTTGCAGCATGTCTAATTAATATTACTAATTCAAACTTATACTGACATCCAAGTTGGATGGTATTCAGTTGGGCAAATATTAATCATATCTTGAGCATTGTGGTCTGCAGCTTTCTCCCTCTCACTTGAATGTACAAGAAGAAACAGATTTCAATTATAATATTATACATTAATGTCATTTACTTAAACAGAAATACTGCAAATTAACTTGACCGATTAGAATTGGATGTTTAAATGTTCAGTTATGAAAAGGTAAATGTAAAACAAATTGAGTAATCCACTAAACTGATCTTATATTTGATTAATCAATTAGCAATATTGACTAGATATGGGCTAATGCATTTAGTGTATAATTTGTCTAACATATTCAGTGTGTAATTTGCATAAGGCATATGATAATTTGATAATAGGCAACCACAATCAGTATATAATTTGTGTATGGCATTTGATGACTAAGTAATGGGCCACCACATTCAGTGTATACTTTGTATATGGCATTTGATGACTAGGTAATGGGCCACCACAATCAGTATATAATTTGTGTATGGCATTTGATGACTAGGTAATGGGCCACCACATTCAGTGTATACTTTGTATATGGCATTTGATGACTAGGTAATGGGCCACCACATTCAGTGTATACTTCGTATATGGCATTTGATGACTAGGTAATGGGCCACGACATTCAGTGTATACTTTGTATATGGCATTTGATGATTAGATAATGGGCTACCACATTCATTTTATAACTTGTGTACGGAAAATGATGATTAAGATAATGGGCTACCACATTCAGTGTATAATTTGTGTATGGCAGCTGATGATTATATAGTAAGCTATCACATTCAGTGTATAATTTTTGTACGGCATATGATGACTGAATAATGGGTGAACACATTTAGTTTATAATTTGTGTAAAGCATTTGATGATTAGATAATGGGTTAACACATTCAATGTATAATTTGTGTATGACATTTGATGATTAATGGGCTAACACATTCAGTGTATAATTTGTGTATGGCATATGATGACTGGATAATGGGTGAACACATTGAGTTTATAATTTGTGTATGGCATTTGATGATTAAGATAATGGGTTAACACATTCAATGTATAATTTGTGTATG